>LR574741.1:0-11255 GCA_900536345.3 Caenorhabditis sp. 39 LS-2015
TATACAACATGCCGTTAGGAAAAAGGGGGATAGAGGTATTATTGTTTTCTAGCAAAGTGAGCTACTTGGCCTAGAGAATGCAAGCCGCAACGCGACACGCGACGCGTGGGTCTCGCAGCGCTACAGTCAAGTTTTTTCGCCAAGTTGTTATGCGCCTTCGAAACAATAATATTTAGTTCGACTGTTTTAAAATGAATTTATCTCTACACAGTTGAATTTAATTTAGTGAAATGGGAAATCATTTCAAAATGATATGAAAAATATTCAATTACATCCAACCACCGGTGGCGATGGTTGATGGGTAACTCCTGTAAGCGCAGGCTTCAGACAGCAAGAACAAATGCGCTTTGCAAAAGCAAACAAAGAACAGTTATATTCGAGAGCAGTGGGAGAGACGCGAAGTGGAAAGAGCAGAATGAACAAAAAGTAAGATTAGAGTGATGGATTCCCGTAGCAGCAATGCGCGGGTTAAAATTCTCTGGGGAGGGCGAATTTAGAAAACCTTCAAAAAAGATGAATGTTTGAGAGACATTGGCGTAACAATCAAACTCTTGAAAACCCTTTATTACTTTATATTGCATGGACCACTTCTTTCGATACAAACGTTTACATTTTTTATAAATAAATAAAATGAATTAACTTACGGAATAGAGTTTTTCTTGTCGAGATTACGCTTTCTAGAAGAAGGATGAGAACAAAGGTACTCAAGTGCATTTTGCCACTCACTTCTTCGTTTTTTTGTGAAACACCCACATCTGGAAAAGAGAAGAGCAAATAAAGGCAAGAAATGAAGTGAGGAGTATATTGAGAAGAAAGCACAAACAAGAAGGGAATACATTACTGAATTCCTGGGAGCTGTCGAATGAACTAATGAAGTTTTCGGAATTGCTTACGATGATTTGCAAAGTAGGAAGGAAAGCGAGGTTCAGGAGATGTGAGTTATGAAAGTAGGCAAACGTCTTAGACACAACAAACAAGGTCATTCAAAAATAAAACTCACTGAGCAGAAAATGAGAGAAGCTGGCAGAACACTCCAACTATTTTGCGGTGCTGTGCGAAGAGTGAAAGAAAGGAGATTGAAAGAATATGAAGAGAGATATTATTTTTCATGGCAAAGCAAGTATCATGGAAGAGGATGTGAACGGATGCTAGTGTCAAGAAAAATGAAATTCTGGAAGGGCATGATGTTGCATGGAGCGAATGCAATTGCATTATGTTTCCAAAAGCTGTCGGAATGAGAAGCGCAAACGCCATGTGATGCCATTTAATCCCCGACATACTATCTCGGATGGCATCCATCAACAAGATGCTATCTGACAACTCAAAAATTTGTTAAGAGAAGGTAACGTATATCAACTTTCACAGATATTGAAGATGATGTTTTTTGTGTTGTTCTTTCATGAAACTGTAGTTTGCTGTTCTGGATCCATGAATTTATTTGTGATTGGGGTCTATAGGAATTTGTAATAAAGTACTTCATCCTCAATTGTCTATTCGAACTTCACACATTGATCTCAAATCGCAGATACACCCTGCCCCCGCAGCCGAAGGGATGTTGTTGTGCACATCTCTGAGTGCGGTGTAATGTTGTCTATCTCTTCTCTTCCCTGCTTTCTTCCGACACATCAGAGTATCAGACGAGTACCGCTTTCCACATCAATGTTTCTGAACCGCTTTCACTACTCTACAATACAATCAATTTTCAAATTATTTCAGATGACTATATCCCCTCAACCACATCATCATCAGCATTTCGAAAGTTTTAATTGGTCTACTGAGAATCGCAGTAGTCAACAGAGAACAGTCACACCGTCTCAAATAAGCGAAACTCGTCTTTCGTCGATCCCAGACCCTGTTGAACGACAAGTTGCAAGATGGCGCAGTGAGAGTCGTAACTCCACCAAAGATAAAGTGTTTCGCAATGATGAAGAGTTTAGTCAACGTGAGTGATAAAAACTTGATCCTGGTTTCATTATCGGTTTTCTCAGAAGACGAAATAGTAAGCGGGACTTTAACTGCACTCAAGAATGATGTGGAGCAAACAACGGAGCTCATTCGACGTAAGCAGGAGCAAATGGTTTGTTAAGTATTCACATCTTTAAAAACTGAGTTCTTAAACAGAGGATGGAGCGTCGTCAGTTCCAAACTGAAATGGAAGTCAATGGTAGAATCTCGGTTGACCCAACTGATGATTGGCTTGCTGCTAGGCTGAAAGCTGTGAGCTCGGATGACATGAACAAGCAGTTGATCAAACTGAAAGAAGATCAAAGTAAAGTCATTTTTTGATTTTTACAACATGAAGTTTTTAGGGCAAAACGCTGTTACCGATACGCTCGCTGCGCTGGTTTACGACGTGAATGCCACCACTGAAGTGCTTCGCCGTAGTTCTAAAGGCCGTGAAAAGGATGACGGGAGCAAGAGAAGAAAAGAGGAAATCGAATATACGTTGAGACTCACACCTGCCCCCGAGGAAAAAATCCTGCAAAGAGTAAAATCCCGTGAGTGAAATTCTCTATTAATTGGAATATTTGAGCAATTAACATTTCAGCTGAAGATGACCATGTAGAAGTAGACGATTTTTCGAGGGAATACGGAGTACAAATGTCTGAAGAAACAGATAGCTTGAGACGGCGTCGCGCTAGGAGCACTACTCCACGGCGCACACTTCACATTTCCGGTTCGCCTCCTCCTCCAGCTGCTGCTGTCTGTGCTTACTGTAGCGAAGAAATCGATGGTCCTATTCTGACTGCTCTGGCACCGAACTCTGAAAGAGCCCAAAAGTTCCATACTTACCACTTTATGTGCACATATTGTCAGAAAGCCCTGAATATGCACGGAACTTTCCGTGAGCACGACCGCAAGCCGTATTGCCATGATTGCTTCTACAAGTTGTATAATGGCCTTCAGTATGCTCCGGATGATCATCAAGCCACAATTGAGAAGCTGATTTAATTCTTCTAGCTTCTATTTTTATGTGTTTTCTCATTTACTTCGCATGACTTCATAAACATTGTGTTCAAATTCCCTCGTTACCATGGAAACTAGACTTCAATATCGAGCAAAATATGGTGGCTAGCACAATCCGTCTTCAAAAATGTCTATGGTAATGCGAGCAGAAAACTCGAATCAGAGCAAATGGACCTCTCCGGTCATGATGAAAGGAGGTGGTATTCACTGTCCTTCTACTTGTGTCGAATTGGGACCTGTATTTACCGATGGCGATTCAAAACTAATAGTAGCTCATGGAGGACAACAAGGTTTGAATATGAAATTAAGAGTTTTTCATGGGATCGAACAGCAGACTGAGAGCGTATTGGCTGATATGCCAACCGCTGTTATTCATTTTGTGAATGAATTAGTAAGTGAGATATAAGATTTATATATTTATGCTAGGTTACACTGAAAAAATTTCAGTCATCAATCCCTTCTGTCGCGGTGGCCGCTGGTGCATCACTACTGATTTATAAAAATTTAAAACCATTTTATAAGGTTAGTACAGCTATACAACCAAATTAAAAAATGACTTTCCGTGCGAACGTGCTCTATTCAAATTTACCGGGTCTCGCCGCAATCTTCGTCTATTTCCCGGGGATTTGCAAGGAAGCAATAAATAGGTTAACGATTGAAGTAAAACAATGAATTTGGAAAAAAAACTTTCCCTTAGAAACTACAAGAAGATCGTAGAATTCTTTAATACTGCAGGTGAATGCTTTATTTCAGTTCACAGTCCCCAGTTCTAAAATAAACCAATCGGAGTTCGAGGCGTGGAAAGCCGTGATATCTGGTGCCATGAGCCCCGATACTCTTCATACTGTTCTAGAAAAACTGTCTGATGAGATTTCCTTCTCTAAACTCACTCCGGTGTCCCAAACTTATATTCTATGCTTAGTCGAAGATCGTATGGCATTAATTGAAAAACTCGGATCAAAAATTGGAAATTGCGTAAGAAGTATTAAAAGATTCAAACGAAGTGGCGATGTCCGCAATT
Organism: Caenorhabditis sp. 39 LS-2015; assembly: GCA_900536345.3. Taxonomy (NCBI): domain Eukaryota; kingdom Metazoa; phylum Nematoda; class Chromadorea; order Rhabditida; family Rhabditidae; genus Caenorhabditis; species Caenorhabditis waitukubuli. The sequence goes on from LR574741.1 coordinate 3,989, forward strand.
CGGTGTCTCGGCGGGTCCCGTTGGGGAATCGGTTACAGTATCACTGGCGCGAAAAAAATTTGCACTTTTCACCGTGTGTTTTTCGAAAATATTTTTTCGCGCCATCGGAAAAATCAATTTTGTACCCGACTCCCCAACGGGACCCATCGAGCGCCCAATTGCGGACATCGCCACTTCGTTTGAATCTGGTAATAGCGTGCTTAGAATCACCCTTTCTTGCTCAAAGCCTAAGCCTAAACCGTAATGTGGAGATGATTAATGGCCACGAGCATGGACTTTTTTAAAGTTACTAGTAAAAATTTTTTAAAGTTACTAGTAACGGCGCCTCGGATAGGGCCCCTTTTTTCCGAAAATCCTAGAGAATGTGTGAGAAAGTTCAAAGTTGTCCCAAAAATCCGGTCTCTGTCTATCCACGGAATCTGCGAATCTTGAAATCTCGAAAAATCATTTTTTGTTGGTTGGAAGCCGGTAAAAAAAATAAAAAGCATTCAAGAAATCTACGTAGTACGTTGATCGGAATATGAATGGCAAAACCCGGCATTTCTGGCATAAATATCTACGTCAACCCCTCGGCAGCATGCCATATCGCTGCCAAGTTTTCGCTGAGAGGTACGACCTGAATTGTGGACATTGTTTGAGTAAATTTTTTAGTTACTAACTAATCTTCTTCCATAGTGTGAGAATCCGGCATTTGATAACAGTAATACAGCGCCTTACAATCGCTTAATGCTGACAATTCTGGCAGTGATAAAACGTAGTATCATGATAAAATTCTCTTCAACTCATTCGTCAAACGTCAGCCGCAATGGGCGCGGCTCAAATTGTGAACACATTACTTCTGGTATTCAACCTTACAGGCTGTTTCTAACTTTCATGTTTTAGGTTGCAGCAGTTGTTCTGGCTGCCGGAACACTAGGAGTTGCCATCGCTGTTCTTGTGAATGTATCCAATAGCAGCAGCAACAACAATAACTCGAATAACCAAAATGTTGATACGTCATGTGGGTGAATGTATTTTTGTCATGAAGCAGATGAATTAGAAGCTCTTGTATACCGAGCTGGAAAAAGTAGACTGTTTTTTCAGACAAACTTCTCAATGTGCCTGTCCCGAAGCAAATATCAACAGACAATTCAAAATACAATTCTTATCAGCAAGTTGTTCAACTGTTCAAGTGAGAGTTCAAGAAAATTTAGTGAGCATTTTTATTACAGACAATCGGTTAATCTGTCGGCTGATCCATGCAATGACTTCTATGCGTACACTTGCGGGAATTTCAACGGAGATATGAGCTTTGATATTTCCGACAATTCCAATATTAATGATATGGTGACGCGACTTTCTAATGACACGTACATTAATGCAGCTGTATAGTTTGTCAGTAGAACAGTTGAAAATTATCTTTATTTAGCCGCTTCCTGTCAAACAGACACGGTGGTATTTCGATCAGTGCGTTCAGGCACGTCTAAACTGGACTAGTTTAGTAGCAAGCGGGACAATGGTGACGGATGCGCTGACTAACCTTGGTGCCGGAACCCCTGGCTTTGAACAATATACTCAATTCCCGTTTCCCATGTTGGATCAAAATAAGGATGTCACCACTTTTCCGAATAAATTCGGGCTTGGATATTTAGTCGGCTCACTTGCTGCCTCTGGAGTTGACACACTAATTTCCGCAGGAGTAGACACAAACTGGAAAGATCCTTCCGGACCAGACGGTTTTGCATACCTTATTGACCAACCAACCACATTTGTTCCAAATACTTACTATATAAAAAACTGGGCAAGCACGAATGCATCGTGAGCGAAGAGCTTTTCAAAACTTTACCTTAGTACTTGTTTCAGGTTGACAGATTCGATCACGACAACGATGCAACTTCTTGCTTCTGTTCAAAACAAAAAACTTGATCCTGCTATTTTAGCCAATGATGTCAAAAATGTGATAAACTTGGATTATGTTCTTGCTACTGTTTTTTCAACTGATGATACTACTCGTCGCCAATATGACAGAAGCTATAACCCGAATACAATGCAGCAATTGAGAAACCTTTACCATGACGATCTCTTCAGTTGGCATATGTTTTTGCCTCTTGCTACTGGAGCTGCTGATCACGTACTGAACAAAATTTTTAGTCCGGAATACAACTATTACATTGTCATGGAGCCAGAAAAGTTGAACGCTCTTCTCACAACCTTGAATAAAGATAACACGTATGGAATTACTCCAAGAGCTCTCATAAATTATCTTTATTACCGCCTAGTTGACGCAAATAGTGAATTCCTTCCATGGCCTCAAAGTGTGAGTTACACTCCGAATTTTTTCAACTTATATACACTTTAAAGTCAACAATGGTAAGGCCTTTCACAAAAATACAAAAACAGCCAGTTGGACGCCCACGCCATGTTGAACCATCAAAAAGAAAGTTTACCAGAAAACATGCTGTAACAGAATCTGAAGCCAAATACAGTTGTGCAGCTGAAACTATCGAACAGATGCAGGTAAATGTTCCTCACTGGTGTTCAAAAGTAATATCACATTCAGTTCGCCAATGCTCGAGTGTTTATTGATCAAATTTATCCGACCGCATTAGATCGTCAGAATATTCGCGACCATGTTGCGAAAGTTGCAAGCAGCATTGTTATTGGTTTCCGGTCAATGATCGACCAACTAAATTGGATGTCTAGTTCGACAAAGAAAGGAGCTTACAACAAAATTGAGAACCTGGTGAAGAACATTGCTTACCCTGACTGGATCACTAACGACACGAGCTTGGCACAATACCATGTTGTGAGTTTGATGCTAAAGTTTTAATTCAAAACTTGTATTATAAGTTTTGAATTAAAATTTGTTATAACAATGTTTTGAAGATGATGAACTTCGCGCAAACCGATGACTATTTTACAATGTACAACAATGCCTTGAACTTCAACATGTTTGCTCAATGGGACCAACTTGTGCAAGGAGCTGCTGATAGAACCGGCTTCAATGGTCCACCAGGAATAACAAATGCTTGGTATCAGCCAGAACTCAATTCAATCACGTTTCCTGCTGGAATATTGAAAAAACCATTCTATGACTTTAATTGGCCTGCTTCAGTAAACTTTGGTGCGATGGGTGTTATTGCTGGCCACGAGCTAACGCACGGTTTTGACGATCAAGGAGTTCAATGGAACGGGGTTGGAACATTGAGCGGGTGAGCTGCTTTTGGCGTATCTTAATTTTAATAGACGCATACTCATAATTAGTTACTTACTCTTATATTACTGTTTTCTGACGAAATTAGCAATACTTGGCCTAGAAAATATAAGCCGCGACGCGACACGCAACGCGCGACGGAAAAACGGCATACAGTTTATAATGCAAACTTTCTGATTTTTGGGTTGCTGTTTAAAGGCGCATAACAACTTGGCAGATCTGCGCAAAAACTTGACTGTAATCGCTGCGAGAGCCGCGCGTTGCGTGTCGCGTCGCGGCGCGGCTTGCGTTTTCTAGGCCAAGTAGCTCAGTTTGCCAGAAACAAAAATAATTCGTCTAATATTACGGTAATTGAAAAATTTAAAATAGTATTATTCATTTTTCAAATGGTTACAGTTGCGCTTTGGCGCGTGGCGCGGGTCTCGCAACGCGTGAGCGCACATGTGTGCGGTTTGCGTTCGAATTTAATTCCGAAATTAACCAGTTTTCAACGATTTTCGCCCCGCGCCAAAGCCCAACTGTCAGCATTTGAAAAATGAATAGTACTTGTTTCTTTATGAATAGTTTTTCGTTGGAAGAAGGACTAGTACTGCTGTAGTCGATTGCGGAGCAAGATCTGCACGCAGACGATAAGCTGCACCGAAAAATTGCTCCTTTTTTTGTAGGTGGATGGACGATAGCTCTAAAGCAGACTTCACCAACATGGCTCAATGTGTGGTCAAAGAGTATAGTGGTTTCTGCCCATTAGATAAAGTGAAATACGGAAACGCCGCTTGTATAGATGGAGCTCAAACGCAAGGCGAAAACATAGCTGATAATGGAGGAATTCACTCAGCGTTCCGTGCCTACAAGAATTATGTGGATTTGTATGGTCCCGACCCTGTTCTCCCAGATTCTACATTCCAGTATTTCAACCCGGACCAACTTTTTTTCTTGAGTTTTGCACAAGTTTGGTGTCAATTGCCAGCAACAGATTCACAGTTTCTTCGACAACTATTAGTGGACGTTCATTCCCCATCTATCTACAGAGTCTTGGGAACTATTCAAAACTTTCCGGCTTTCAAAACAGCGTTTAACTGTCCATCTTCCAAGTACGCTCCCGATGATCACTGTAACGTTTGGGTTTCAGATATTGATACGAGTAGGTTAAAATAAACGAAACATCATAAATTTCGTTTTAAAGCTTACGGATTACCAGAAAGCAAAACTGATCTGAATATTGTTCCTGAATCACCGATAACATCAAGAGATGTCACAAAAATGAATGCGTTTCAAATGGCTTCAGATTATTATTCAGTAAGGCAATTTCAGTTTTTAATTCAATATAGTCGGTTTTATAGAAATCTGTTAACACAGCATTCGATCCTTGTACAGATTTCTACAGCTATGCTTGCGGAAACTTCAATCAGCCGGTGTCTTTCACAACCGCCCGAGCTCGCAATCTCGTGTACATGTCTCAAAAGTTGGAAGACCCCGCTTACCAGGCGACAATTCAGAATGTTTCGGCTTTGACTAAGGAGAAACTTTTTTACAATGCGTGCCTCGTAGCAACAAAAAACTCTCAAACTGAGGATCAAATACTTATACAAAACAATTTCATTGGGCAAAAGGTGAAACATTTCACATCTTTGATAGGACAGGATTTCACTTTACTATCTGGTGGAGTTGCCAACCGCCCAACTGCTAAACAACTGGCAGACGCTCTCGGATATTTATCTTTTTCTGAAGGCATAGATACATTGATTACTCCATTAGTTGATACGAATTGGATTGATAACAGTATCGGATATCGAATGTTTATTGATCAAAATACAGCTTACTTATCAAAGACTTACTATCAGCCGGACGCATGGAAAATTGAGAAACCAAAGTACTTCAATGTTGCAAGTTCTGTTATTCGGCGGTATGCTCAGGAACAGAAAATTACTCTTCCACCAAATTTTAACAACACATTATCTGATGTTCTTGAATATGAACAATACATTGCTGTCACCTATAGCACAGATGACGATACAAGAAGACAGTTCAATCGATCTTGGAATTTGCAAACGGTTCAAAGTTTGGGAAACAGCTTCTCATTCATCGATTGGGTCACCTACTTTAGCTATACCCCGGAAACGGTTCACAAAAAAGTATCAAGTGTTGATTTTGAAGTTTCGGTGATGGAAATTGGAAAATTGAACGCTTTTTCGATTGACTACGCAACCCTAGATGCTGATAAGCTTGTGAACCTCCTTTTCTTGAGGCTTCTTCTAGGTAATGCCCAATACATACCTTCCTACGCGAGTTCCTTCGCATTGCTCTCGGAAGAATCAATTCTCTTGGGGTTGACTAGAAGAAAAACAATTCCGAATATTGTTCCTTCAAGCCTGGATGTATCTTCGAATGGCCCTTATTGTGCAGGGGTTGCCAATAACTTGATGCAGTTTGCAAATGGTCGTGTCTTCATTGATTACATGTACCCAAATGCCATGGACGTGACTAACATCCGGAATTCGGCCGGAGGAATTATTGCAAATGTAATTACATCGTTTCAAGGAATGATCGATCAACTAGATTGGATGAGCCCAGACACGAAGAGGAAAGCTTATGAAAAGACTGTAAATATTAGTCAGTACTAATCTAATAGCTTTTAATCCTAAATTTTCGTTTAGAACAAAATATCGCGTTCCCGGATTGGATTGCTAACAACACGCTTTTGAGTGAATATTACAATGATCTGACTTTTGTTAATGACGATAATTACTACGTCATGTACGATAAGCTGATAAAGTTCAATATCGAGCTACAATATAACCAGTTGAATGCTGCCAGCACTGATCGCACAGACTTCTTAGGGCAACCTGGGACGGTCAACGCCTGGTACCAACCAGAGCTGAACTCAATAACATTCCCAGCCGGTATTCTGGTTCCTCCATATTTCCACCCGAATTGGCCACCAAGCATAAACTATGGAGGAATGGGCTTAGTGGCTGGTCATGAGCTCACTCATGGGTTTGATGATCAAGGAGTGCAATGGGGACCAACTGGAGATCTTAATAAATGGATGGATCAAAATTCAACAGATGGGTTCAACAATATGGCACAGTGTGTTATTAAGGAATATGACAATTTCTGCCCACTGAGCTCAGCTCAATATACACCTAACTGCGTAAAAGGCTCACAAACACAGGGAGAAAACATTGCCGATAATGGAGGTTATCAGAGTTTCCCTACTTGAATAACCCAAAATTCAGGAATCCATGCCGCTTTTAACGCTTATCGAACTCATCAAGCTCTAGATGGTCCTGATCCACGTTTGCCGGATCGTCTTTTTAGTCAATTTACTCATGATCAACTTTTTTTCATGAGCTTCGCTCAAGTTTGGTGTGAGATTCGACGTTCTGACGATAACCTTTATACTCAAATAATGGTTGATCCCCATTCACCTTCGATGTACCGAGTCTTTGGAACAATTCTGGTTTGTCATTGAAAATAAAAAAATAAAAATAAAGTTTCCCTTGTTTCAGAATTTCCCAGCTTTCCAGACGGCATTCAACTGTCCCCTCGGATCTGCGAGCGCGCCAGAAACTCATTGCGAAGTGTGGGCTCCAACAAAATATCAATAAACGTCATCTCATTATTTTATTTCGGAATATTCCAGAATTGAAATGAACATACTGGCTCTTAAGCTTTATTTGGATTTTTCAACAAAAACTGGAAAAGAATGTGAATTGAGTAAATTGTTCTAAAGCTGCACATAAAACGGAAACCGTGCGATAAGTATCGCATATTCATAATTTTTAATTTTTTTTGAAAATCATCAGGAATGGGCGGAAACACCAAAAATCTGATACTTTTCGTTATTTTTAGAAAAATAGACAACAATGAAAAATCAATATTACCGAATTCAAAAAGAATGGCCCTCCGTGCAAACGTGCTCTAAGGAAATTGACCGGGTCTCGCCACGATCTTCGTGTAGTTCTCGAGGACAAAATTTTTTAAGAATTATTTTTTGTTGGAAAATAAAGTTTCGAAAAAATTTCCTCCTCGGGGACTACACGAAGATACACGACGATCGTGGTGAGACCCGGA
>LR574747.1:0-11630 GCA_900536345.3 Caenorhabditis sp. 39 LS-2015
TTCTTATTCTGTCCGGATTTCCGAGATTTTCATTTCCAGTTTTTCCGTTTTTCCGTTTGTATTTCTGTGCGCATTTGACCCGGTCACGTAAAAATCAAATGGTACTCACGCGGAAATTGAAAATTTCAGAAAAAAGACACGCCAGCCTGATGCGGCGCAGCCGCACGTTCAGGCTGGTAATAATATATACGAATAGAATGGATTGGTGTTGGAAGGGAAAGTGAAAGTGCGCCCCACCGAAAAACCCCCATATCTCAGAAAGTACAATATTGGGAAAAAAATTGTCAACTAACAAGTTATAGATCTTAATGTGATAAACATTTTATCAGTTGACAACTTTTCCATATCTCGCCTAGATCTCGAGTTATGGTACCGCAAAACCAAGCACCTCAACATCTCAAAAAAGTTGAAAATCATTGAAAATTCGCTCTATGGAAAAACCGGTATATCTTGAAAACTAGAAGAATAGAAGAAAAGTGTTCAACTAAAAAGTTATAGATCTTGATGTGATAAACAATTTATCAATCGACAACTTTTCCATAACTCGCATGGATTTCGAGTTATGACACTTTAAATCCAATAAGCTCAAAAAAAGTTGGATTTTGAGAGTGCGCTCAATTGAAAAACCACTATACCTCCAAAACCAAAATAGTTGGAAAGAAGTTGTCAACTAACAATATCTAGAGCTCAATATGATAGACATTTTATCAGTTGACACCATTTTGCTATCTCTAAAACCCCACGAGTTATCCCCACCTCAAAGTTGACTCCTCTATCACTTTATCCTTATCAACCGGACCGGACCGGAAATCCGAAAGAATTGCGTCAGCGGGGGGCTTACGATTATTTTGAAATATGCATAAACAACCTAACTAACCAGACGAACGTTCAGGTGGAAAATGGAGAAAAATGGGGGGAAATTCCAATAATAATAAGGAGAATGCGGCGAGCGGGCAGGCGGCAGGCGAATGCAAATTAATCAGCGAACGGAGCAGGGGAAAAAGGGAAAAAAGGGAACAACGAACGGAAGAAAAAGAAGAAGAAGAAGAAGAAGAAGGAATGTGGGGGATCTATAGAGCTAGAATGTCCATGGAGAGAGGCGAGAGACGCAGGGAAAAAGAGACGGCGCCGACGACGCCGTCGGCGCGGGGCTCTTTTCCCCTTTTTCTCTGATACTCTGCGTCTCTAACTTTTTCTATTTTTTAGTTTTTTTTTCTTTTCAGATATGCACATATTCTCTGTCTCTCTGCCGATGTCAAGCCAGGAAAAAATGGCTGCCTGATTGTGAGAAACGGAACGGAAAACTGATGGATTTTATCATGGAAGTGATGAAAAGATAGATACCGAAAAAATGTCGACAAAAAAAAACACCAATATTCGCGTGATTTGGAATGAAAATTGGATTACATTTTTTAAAAAAATTTCAAATTAAAAAACAAAACTTCGAAAATTTTCAGGTTTTCCAAAAAATTTATTTTCAGTGAATTCTGGAGAATTCTATTTTGATTTTTGAGTTTTTTAGACTGTTGTGAAAATTTTAACACACATTTTGCCATATTCTAAAATTAAAAAAAAAAAAAAACTTTAATTTCGAAAATTTTCAGATTTTTCAAAAAAAAAAAAAAAATTTTGATTCTGGAGAATTTTAATGTGATTTTGAACATTTTAGCATCTACATTGCCATATTTTGAAATACAAAAAATTGAAGAAAAATTTTTTTTTTTTTGAAAACTTTCAGATTTTCTAAAAAATTCAATTTTTTTTAAATTTCTGAAAATTCTATATTTATTTTCAAGTTCTTGGAATGTTCGTAAAAATTTTAACATCATAAATTGTCAAAATTAAAAAAAAAAATTGTTTTTGAAAAAAAAGTTTTGAAAATTTCCGGATTTTCCAAAAAATTCATTTTCTAATCAATTATGGCAAATTTCATATCGATTTTCAAATTTTTGAATTGTTCGCGGGATTTTTGATACTTATATTGTCTTATTTTGAAAAAAAAATTTAGAATTTTTTACGAATTTTTTTATGTAACGCGACCTTTCACGTCGAAACCACGTGATCTTGCTCTTTTGTCCCTAGGCATCAGCGCAAAATCATATTCGTTTTTAACTAGACGCGTAAGATCCACAACGTAACTTAATTTCTTCCGTGTCCTAGTTTCAAAACCTGACCATGTGCCGATCAATATCTATCGATCGATATGAGCATCCACTCGAGAGAGAGAGAGAGAGAGAGTTATTCCCAACATCTATCTTCGGTCTACTACTCTTCCTGGTTCGAAACGAAATATACTGGTCTCGAAAGAAGAAAGCTCGGATAGAACACGGAAATGAAGACGTTGACAACCATTTTGATTGTCTTCGTTTCGATATTCTGTCCAAGTTGCTATTCGGATGGTGAGTGAACTGAACTGTTCGAAAGAACTGGGAGGTGCTTTCAGACAGATATAATTCGATTGAAAGAACGATCCAAATTCATCGAACCGAAGTTGATCATGTGAACACTGGTAACTGGAAAGTTGTAGAGCTTCACAACAATCTGACCGTTTTCAGGTCGAAATGTCTTGATGAGAATGCGGCGTGCGACGGGGATGAAGGAATGGGTGGAACGGGCGGAACGAGTCGCGCGGATCATGAACGGAATCGCTCTTCAGACGGGTCTGATGACTGGCAAGATACCGGTGGACAGTGCGGCGGCCGAGTTGTTGCACTTTGGCAATGTCAGTGCATCCGAGATTGCCAAGTTCAAGCAAGATCGGATTACCGCTGTAACGGAGAAAATGAAGCATGTCAAGCAGGATGCGTCCCCGGCGACTTATGAACAGCACGTGCTCGCATTGGACAAGATTCGGGAAGATTCGAAAGATTTCGGACAGATGAACACTTTTCTAGCGATCGATTTCAAGCCATTCGAGCAGTTCCGACAGAATTTCAACTTTACTCTGTTGACAGAAGGACATGCGAGTTTCAAACAGGTGACTGGAGAACTGGAGATCATCTTGGGCTTGAGTAAACAAGACAATATAGGATACACTGATAAACAGAGAATTCATTCCGGTGTTTCAATAATCTTGGATCAATCTGTGAAAGCGAAACCTATTTTAACCTCACTGGCAAGCTTTAAAAGTATTGCATCAAGCCTGGAGCCGAGTCGAGCCGTTTTCAAGCCCATCGAGACCATGGTTGAACTGACCAAGTCCCGCAACTCCATCGACTCAACATTGCCATCCGACCAGGATACTGTCAATAATCAGTTCAAAGTCGTTTCGTTTCTGATCACAACTTGGGAAACGGCAAAGAATGACTTGGAATTGATGAAACAGTTGATGATTGGAAGGACACATGCTCGGAAGCAGAAACGGAAGTATACGAGTGGACTGGCGAATGGAAACTCTGACTTGGCACTGCTCGGCAGCGATTTGAGGGATCCGTGGTTCAGTGGAATGGTTAACAATGAGGAGCTGGTCAAGAAGTTGGAAACAGCGCTCAAGTCTATTCAAGTGATACATCCGAAAGTTGACCAAGTGAACGGCAGACTCCAATCGGTTGCGACAACTATGCAAGGTTCTGTCAATCAGATCAATCAACTGCAGAAACTGTTCGCCAGAAGCGGAATCTCTCTCCAGGAAGCCACGAATGTGTTCATCGAAATGCAGAAGTGCCATACCAATGCACCGTCGATTCCAACGAATCACTTTAACATTGTCAAAAAGGTTCTTGACAAGGTGGATCCACTGATCAATGCTATCAGTAGAATTGTCGAGTTGGCAACAAAAAGTGAAACGTTTCTAACCGAAATTCCGCAACTTGCGACACTTTTCCAAGAACTTCAAGCAAACGGAACATTTCCGAAAAATTTGGAGATTTTGGCCAAACTAAATTCAACTGCTTTCAAAGAACAAGTTGTCGGCATTCACAAGCTATTCGAAGAACTTTCCACCGTAAACGTTGAGACTCTGGCCAAGGATGTGGTGGACGGGAAAAACGACGTTGTATCACTTCCAAACGATACCAAATTGACAAAAGAGTTTGAGATGTACGGATGTCTGAAGAACTTGGCTGGCAACGCGGAGAAGTTGGTTTCGATGGTTCGAATTGCGGAACAGACGCGGACCATTAAAGCAGGTGAGACAGCAGTTTTCGATTTTCGCTATGCCGCTTTAAATGTCGACATGGTATCATCCTGACTACCTAGCCAGGGTGGTAACATGTCTACATTTGGAGCTGTCTAATCTTTTCTAAACCAGATTTCATGACGAATCTCGATCTGATTGCATCGATGATTTCGGGAATTTCGAGCGAGTGGCCGGGAATCCAATCAATGCCAGACACGATGAATCGAGAAACGGGAGCAGAGTCGAAGACGTTGAGTCTGATGGAGGACTTGTTGGAGAGTTCGGAGACTGTGGGCACGTCGGCGAGAGCACTACGGAACATGTTCGAGTTTGGTCAACTGGGACCGTCTGTTCGGGTGTTGGAAGACGAAAGTGATCTGGTGACTCGGTTGATAACGGAAGTCACGGAGCCTCGGGAGAAAACGGAAATGCAGAACACTTGGTCGAATCATGGTACGGGAGTGACAACGATGAAGGCGCAGTTGGCGAGTATCAGGAACATTGAGAGCACAGTGAAGCCATCGGAAGCCAAGGATCTCAAGAGTTTCGGAGATCTCTTTACTCAACTAACAGGCATTGTATCGGTGGGTCTGGATGCCGAGAAGGAACTGGAAGTTGTCAACCGACTCTTCGAAACCGCCACCAACAATTCCGAGAAGACGAGGCTGGGGAATTTGAAAACGGAACTCATCAAACTGTCGCCACTGGATCTTCAGTTCTCCAATTTTCACACTGCAATCCAGGCATCTCCAAGTGCTCTTTCCAGTTTTGAAACTTTTCTGGCAAAGTATTTGAGGAACGAAGTTGCTGGTGCCGAGTCGACGAGTGGTTCCGGCTCTTTTCCTCTGTGAGTTTGCTACTTGAAATTTCTGATCTTCCGAACTCCGTACTTCTTTCAGATTGGCCATTATCATTGGTGGAATCGTTTCGGTGGTAGTCATCTTGCTGATCATCGTAGCCATTGTTCTCTACAAGATCTTCTTCATCCGTCCAAGCAAACAGCCATCCACCGAAGACGACATCAAGGCATGGATTGCGAAACAGGCATTCCCGAGTCTCGAAGCGGTCGAGAAGTATCACAGGCAGATATTCGAGAAGATGAGTGATAAGAGACAAGTGAAGGACAAGGCGTCGTTGAAGTACTTGCCGCTCTCCAAGATGCGCTACCCCGACATCTTCTGCAATCCGGCGACTGCGGTGACGGTGAAGAGGGGCGAGAAGACGATAGCGATGCACGCGAACAAGTTTGTCACTCGGAACGGCACCAGTTTCATTGCGACGCAGGCTCCGTTGGCTGGACCGGATGGTACTCTTGAGGACTTTATCGATATGGTATTGCAGCAAGGCTCGGAGTATGTGGTGATGCTCTGCAAGAGTGATGATGGTAGGTATAGGTTCTTCGAACAAATGTTACCTTCTCGTGTTCCAGGTACAACAGTCTGTCCCAAATATGTCCCAGATCGAGATGAAACTATTGAAGTTGGTCGGTTCAAGTTGACCAGTCAACGCCATCATTCCATTTGCAACACGGAAGCCGTCAAACGGGTGATTATGATTGAGGACACTACGGGTGCGGCTACTTCCAAAACGATCACGCATGTCCAGTTCAACGAGTGGCCCGACGAGTTCATCCCCATCATGCCGCACAGTGTCATTGAAATTGTGCAACTTGTCAACAAGAGCAAGACCCCGATCGTTGTGCACTGTTCTTCGGGAGTCGGCCGTTCCGTTTCCTTCATTGCCATCGAGTCCATTTCCCAAGATGTGGCTGCCGAGAAGTCGACAGATTTTCGTGATGCAATGCTCAAATTGAAGTCCTTCCGCTGGCACAGTCTCCAGGATTGGACCCAATCCTACTACACCCAGCTCGCTGTCGTCTACAAACTCGGATTGGTTAGTCTACAATTTATCCTTTGTCCTTACCAATGTTGCTTGCTTTTCCAGGACTTTGAGCTTGAAAAATTGGACGAGTATCATCGCCAATACGTTATGCAGAGTAAGCTGACGGAGGATCGCGACCGCACGAAGAAGGGGTCGAGCAAGAAGTCGTCGTCGTCTTCGAAGTCGTCGGACACGAACAAGTCGACGAAACCAGCAGCAGCGAAGGGAAAATGAATCGTGGATTGAACTTTTGCTCTGAATAAAATGGGTTATGTGAAAAAGTGGGAAAACGAGAGTAAACACGAAGAAAAACAAGAATTCTGGTAAATCGTCATAGGTCGGTTCCAGTTTTTGAAAATCGTCAAAAACTAAATTACACGAAAAATTGGAAACACGCTCTAATTTTTACTGAAAACTCTTCTTTTTATGCGTTCCTCAAATCGTAAAAGTTGCGTTTCAAACGCATTCAAACGCAGAATGACGTCCCGTCCCGCCACGAAAATGAAAAACTAAGGTGGAAGGGGCGTGGCTTGCAATTTTTTAATTTTATTTCGAAATCACAGATTTTTTAGTTTTTTGTCGGTTTCTTAACGATTTCAGGATTCATGTATGTTTCGAGTGAAAATGCTTCGTTCAAATCGTGTTTAAGCATTTTCACTCGAAACATACATGAATCGTAAAATCTTTAAAAAAAAACCGACAAAAAACTAAAAAATATGTGATTTCGAAATAAAATTAAAAAATTGCAAGCCACGCCCCTTCCACCGTAGTTTTTCATTTTCGTGGCGGGACGAGGCCATTCTGCGTTTGAATCGCAACTCTTACGATTTGAGGAACGCATAATACACACTTGATTCAAGAAGGGAGCCGACCTGTGTAAATCGTTTGGAATTATTTAAATAAATTTTCTAAAAATGGGAGATAGATAAAAGAAAATAAAAAGAATTGGAATTAAATCGAAAAAAAATGGAAGAAAATTGGAAAAAAAAATAGATCAAATAAAATTCACCTCTGAACGATTTACCAGAGAAAACAGAGGAACGTAGACAAGACGAGAGTGCGCATAGGGCAGAGACGCAGACAGAAAACGAACGCGAACGGAACACGACCCTTTATATTTCCAAGTCGGGGCAGGGCCAACCCAACGAGACAAAATCACAGAAAATATATCATATATTTAAATACAGTAAAAATTATCACCACTTGGTCAGCGATCGTTTCAGCTGTCGATCCATCTCATAGACGTCCGAATCGGCTGTAGAAATGTGCGGAATCGCTGAAACGAGCGGCTCGAAGGCCGAAAAACACAGAACAAAGTTGCCAGTGCCGGGGATGTCCGCTTTGGCGCCACCGTATTTGTCGAGGAAGTCGTCGACGAGCAGGCATTCTTGCAGGAATGCGCGGCCTAGAACTGCGCCATCGGCAAAGTCCAGGTCTTTGAGTTTTGCGGAATCTGGAATGGGATTTCTAGAATTTTTCGAATTTTTTCAAAGTTTTCACAGAGATATTATGCGTTCCTCAAATCGTAAGAGAGTTGCGATTCAAACGCATAATGGCGTCCCGTCCCGCCACGAAAATGAAAAACTACGGTGGAAGGAATGGGCGTGGCTTGCTAATTTTCAAATTTTATTTCGAAATTACAGATTTTTTAGTTTTTTGTCGGTTTTTTACGATTTTCATGTATTTATGTTTCGAGTGAAAATGCTTCGTTCAAATCGTTTTTCAAGCATTTTCAGTCACTCGAAACATACATAAAAATCGTAAAAAAGCCGACAAAAAACTAAAAAATCTGTGATTTCGAAATAAAACTTAAAAATTAGCAAGCCACGCCCCTTCCACCGTAGTTTTTCATTTTCGTGGCGGGACGGGACGCCATTCTGCGTTTGAATCTCAACTCTTACGATTTGAGGAATGCATAATATCTCTTCCCACCACTCACCTCTAACATATTTCTTCGCAAACTCCCTAATCGCCTTCTCATCAGTCCCACCGGCCTTTGCGCTGATAAACAGTGGTCCTTTGAGTGTCAAATCTGTGGGAAACTTCAAAAATCTGCATAGTCCATGAGTGACAAAAGTGGCGACGGGTTGGACGAGTGACAACACGATGCCCTTCTCTTCGGTGATCTGGGAGGCTAGTTCGTCGCTGACAATCATCAGAGAGTCCGCGTCGATGATGTCGCCGTCGGAGCACTGATTGTCTGCTGCCGGGTGATCACTGCCTTCTGTTAGGTACTGAAAACCAATTTTTTCGTCTTATTTTCAAAAAAATCGATATTTCCTCACCTTTGGCACAAATCCAATTGGATTCCATCGGGCGTCGGCGGTACTATGGAACAGAGCTTCTTGGATACGGTGCTTTTCGTCGACTCTGAAAATGCAACGGAAAATTCAAGTGGTAAAGCTATTTTTGAACTGATTCGGGTTACTGTAGCTTGAAACTCCGCAAACACCACGATTACACTATTTTTAATCTACCGTAACCTGAAAATCGCAATTTTTGTCAAAAATGACGGTTCTAGGCCAGTTTTCACCGGGTTTTCTAATTCTTAGCTATTTTCAGGTTACTGTAGCTTCGAACTCCGCGATAACCGCGATACCACAATTTTGAAGCTACCGTAACCCGACAAATGACATTTTCTGTCAAAAATGTTCATTTCCGGGTGGTTTTTCACGGGATTACACAACTTTTAACAATTTTCGGATTACTGTAACTTCAAAATCCGCAAACACCACGATTACACTACCTTAAAGCTACCGTAACCCGAAAAATCGCAATTCACACCAAAAATGACCGTTTCCGGGTCGTTTTTCGCCGGATTTTCTAATTTCTAGCGATTTCCGGGTTACTGTAGCTTGAAAGTCCGCAAACATCACGATTCAAGCTACCGTAACCCAAAATTGATAATTTCTGTCAAAAATCCCAGTTTCCGAGTCGTTTTTCACAGGATTACACAATTTGTAGCTATTTTCAGGTTACTGTAGCTTCGAAGTCTGCAAACACCACGATTACACTATTTTGAAGCTACAGTAACCCAAAAATTTCAAATTCCGTCGAAAATGCCCAGTTCCGGGTCATTTTCCACCGAATTTTCGCTGCGTTACCTGTTCATAATCCGCTGAATCACGGGATCGTGTTGATCGTCAAATCCGTTGCGCGTCTTCACTTCCTGCACGACACCTCCGTCCAAATCCAGATTCACAACGAACTTCTTCCGTTCTTTCTCTCGCAGAGCTCTCAGTTCTTCACGTCGGAGTTTCAGGGCTTCGCGGTCTTCAGAAGAGAGGAACGGACTGTTCTCGATGGTACTGTAGTCGCTTTGAAGGTCGTTGACTTTGGTACGACGTTCGCTGGAAGGATATTGGGATTTTGAGATGAAAAGATCAATTTCAGGGTTACTGTAGCTAGAAAAGTCCGAAATGGTGGTGTTCGCGGACTTTCCAAGCTACCGTAACCCAGAAACTTCATTTTTCCTGACTTTAAGGTTACTGTAGCTTGGGAAGGTTGCAATCTCTGTGTTTACGGACTTTCGAAGCTACAGTAACCCGAAAATCTGGATTTCCGCTCGAAATTGAAGTTTCTGGCTCATTTTTCGCGAGCTCTTCGATTTTCTCCTTGAAAACTCACGTATCCGCATCGGCTTCTAGCAACTTGTTGCGGAACTCGGTGGCGCTCTGATACGAACTCGAAACTCCCTTCAACGACCCGATACTCGTCCCATCCTCCCCGCTCCCGGCCATCAATTTACCCAGCAACTCTCTGGATTTGTTGGTTCCTCGATTCAGAATCTCGCGTTCTTCACGTGTGCAGACGAGCGTTCCGCACGTGAAACACGGACCACTTCCCTCTTGTTCGCAAACGATTCGACCGCATCCCAGACAGTTTAGGACCAATTTGTGGATGCGAGCCTGGCAGAGACATTCGTGACGGCCTAGAGGAATTGGATTTGTGATAATTGGAAAGTGATATTTTCGAATTTTGAAGAAAAAAAAATGAAAAAAATCTATTCGGGAAGAAAAAAATCAAAATTTTCCAAAATTTCCGAAAACATTGAAAAAATAGTTGTTTATTTTTTTTTCTTTAATTATCAATTAAATTTGAAATAAAAGTCTTCAGAAATTCATCATTTTTTGATAATAAAAAAAATTTAATTAAAAAAAATAAAAAATAAATTTTTGAAGATTTTAAAAATTGAGTATCCAAAAATTAAAATGGGATTTTTTATTATATAATTTTCCTTGTGTTTTATATCAAATTTTGATCAAAATTTAAAAATATCAAAAATTTGGAATTTTTTTTTTGATAAACGCCACAAATTTTTATGAAAATTGAAAGTTTTTAAAAATCATTATAACTATTAAAAAGTGATGTTAAACACAGTCGGATCCAGTTTTTCCAAAAATTATTTGTTTTTAATAAATTTAGAAATATTTTATGAAAAATAAAAAAATTTCGTAATTTTTTTTTCAATTTTTCCAAAAAATCAAAATTTTAGAAAATTTAGTTTTTTTAATGATCATTTTTCTATTGCTTCATCATTCTCCTTGTTCTCAAAATCAAAAATTTACAAAACTGGAAAAAAAAAAAAAAATTTTTTGAAAAATTCAAAAATTCATTAATTTTTTTCTTTTTTTTTATTATTGAAAACGGATTATTAAACACACTTGGATCCAATTTTCCAAAAAATTCACCATTTTTTTCCGAGTTAAAAAATTAAAATTAATTTTTTTTTAATTTCAATTTTTCCAAAAAATCAAAATTTCAGAAAATGAGATTTTTAATTTAAAGAAAAATCGATTATTTTAAAGATCATTCTCCTTGTGTTCTAAATCGAAAAATTAAAAAAAAAAAAAATTTTTTCGAAAAAAAAAATTAATAAAATTTTGAAAAAAATATTTTTTTTTTCATTTTTTCCTAAAAAATCAAATTTTTCATTTTCCGCATTTTCTCAACAGAGCGCACTTACCTTTTCTCAACTCGTCCACCAAACTGATCTCATTCTTAGCAGCCAGTATATTTTGCCGTCCAGCGGCACCTCCTTTACCGGATTGTTGCTTTTTACCCATAATTCTAGAAAATTTAAATTTTAAAAAAAATTTAAAAAATAAAGAAATTAAGATATAAAAGTGCCGACAGGAGACACATGTGAATTATAAAAATTAAAAAAAAAATAATAATTTTTTTCATAATTCTTCTAAACAACAAAGTGAATATTTACAAAACCACTAACAGAAAAATTCGAAAAAAATCGAAAAAATCCAGAATTTCCAGAAAAATCAATAATTCAAATTTTCTGAGCCGCCCGGAATTTTTTGGCCTCTTCGAAGGCCATTTGTTCGCGTAGGAACGCCTCGTACTCCTCCTTTCGCTTGTTGGCTAGCAGTTGATCCTGTGGAAGGAAAAATTAACTTTTTAATTCAAAAAAAATTATAAAACGATGGAAATGCTCTGAAAAGGCTGGAGAGTACATAAAACTTTGAAAAAAACTATTCTTTGAATTTTGAAAAAAAAATTTGAAAATCAAAAATTTTAATTGCAAAAAAAATGGATTTTCCAAGTGCGTTCGATAGCAATTTTTTTTGGCAATTTTTTTTTTTTTTTTTTTCAAAATTTCAAAAATTAATTTTTTTAA
>LR577095.1:0-19571 GCA_900536345.3 Caenorhabditis sp. 39 LS-2015
TTCGGAACTTGCTGGAGTCATTGAAGCATACGATGATGCTATTGTGAATCCGACCAAGTTCGGTCACAGCATAAACGGAGCTCTCATGTTTGCGGTTTTTAGAGGAAAAGTTGGTGCGGTTTCTGAATTAAGGAAATCTTTCACTTTTTCAGGTCTCGGAAGGGATTGATTTTGCCGATGACCGATGTCGAGTTGTCGTCTCCGTCGGTATACCGTTTCCGAATGCTGTCGATGAGCGAGTTATGGCTAAGAAGCAGTACAATGATCAGAATAGTGCGCAGCTGGGAATTCTGAAGGGCGACGAGTGGTACGTGACTCAGGCTTACAGGGCACTGAACCAGGCACTCGGAAGATGTTTGCGGCACAAGAACGACTGGGGAGCGATGCTGATAATCGATGAGCGATTGGAAAGACAAACTGGACAGCTCTCGACCGGCGCGTCGTCTGCTCGGTTGTCGAGATGGATCCGTGACAAGCTGAAATCGTACCCGGACTTTGCGAACTTTGATAACAACTTCCGCGAGTTTATACAACGTCGGATGGCTGTAAAGCAAGAGGAACCTTCGACAAATCTTTGAAAATTTAGAATCTAGTAGTCTCAATTTCCATGAATCTCTAATTGACCAGTACTTGATCGACCCGGTTGTAAAACATAAAATACGTGTAAAACGATGCCCCCTCCCCTCCTTTTTCATTTATTTTTAATTTAATGTAACAAAAACTATTTTTCCTTCTTTCTATTTATGTTACTTCGAATTTTGTTCTTGTTTTTGGTTGAAATGGCATGTTAATGCCTGATGCTGTTGAGGTATTCTCTAAAATGTAATTTCAGGATTTTTCAAATTTTAATAGGACTATGATGTCCACTTCCGTACCTGGCACCGATTATTTAAAAGAAAAAAAATTATATCAAGGCCTTTTATCTGATGGAATTCCGCGTGGAACCAGGTAAATCAATAAAAACGTATTGGCGCTCATTGGGGTAGTCGCTCAGTGGGGCGCGCTTACTGACTGAGTATCTCAGGTATGATGACAAACAGCAGTCTCATGAGAGAGGAGGGATCCCTCCCGGGAGTTTTCACTTTCTTTTCAGCAAGTTTTGGCATTTTTCCGACCGCTTCCTAATTTTTAATTAATCCTAAAAGATATTCCGCTCTAGTTGAGTCCGCTGTGAAGGTGGTAGATCATTTCACCTCTTTGATCTTGGCGCTAGACTTGCCGCGCATGTGTGCCCATTCGGTTGTTTTGCCCGAGTGAATGATCCCCCTGCCGTTTCGATTGCATGGACAGCCTGATCGATTGCATGGACAGGTTGGTTGTCAAATGTTCAAAGTACTGAATCAGTCTTCGATAAGTATCTGTTCGCGCTTTCTCGATTGCGTTCAGCGTAATATAAGTTTGTTATCCTAGAAAACGGAACGTACTGCTATAAATTCGAAGAAACTTTGTACTTTGGTATAGACTACATGAATGTGTACAGCGTGCCTTCTCCTTTGTCTTTTCCCGTATTTATTTTTCGAATTGCCCTCAAATTCAATTTACTAATTTTTCAGAAACATGTACATGAACTTCTTCACAGCGGCTCAGCGTCTCGCGAGTGCATCAAACAGGTATTCCGTTTTGATTTCTGATCTCCTGTTTTACTAATTTTAACTTTCAGATTCCATAAGCCGATGTACTCGGCGGAGACAACAGTCCTACGAAGTTCGGGAGCATCTCGAGAAAGCATTGACGATATTCGAGAATGACCCGACCACTTGGCACATTCTAGGCGTTTGGCACTTCTCGTTTGCTAACATGGGATGCACAACGAGAATGGTTGCCAAAGCGATTTTCGCAACTCCGCCTACATCTACTTATCAAGAAGCTCTACATTATTTCCTGAAGGCAGAACGGATTTCGGTACGGTAAGACTCATAAAATTAAATAATTCAGTTCGATTTTAGATGGGATTCTACAGTACTATTACCAACTATATCGTTGATGTATACGAGCAACTTGGGGAAGAAAACACTATCAAGGACGACTGTCTGATGCGCCAATAATCGAGGTCACTTCGATGGTGACTGATGAAGAATCTCGGCCGGCTGAGTTGAACAACGCGAAGGAGGTGCGGTCTAAGACGCGCGAACATCAACTTCGATTCACCGGTGATGGCTACAAGTCGGGTTTCAACCCGAACGATCCGGTTTGTGAACGGTGGCTCGTTGGAGAAACGATGGAGGGGAAAGTTGAATGGGGATAATAATAGATTACTCAATACGAGAGTGAGAATGAGTCGGCTCTATTCGCTGATGAAATGGTAATGATAATGGTTGGAGGGACATGTAGTTTGGCTCGACTCCCACTCAACCAGCCTTTGAGTGAACTCAAAGTGTTCATTGAATTTATTTGATCTACGTTTCTCCTCAGTCATTTTTTGCACTACACCCCACCTCGATCAGGCGGCAATCTGTTGCCTCTGCACCACTTCTTCTTCATCTCTTCTCGAATCGATTTTCTAGATATTGAAATCGATTCTGACTAACTTTTATCAAAGCCTCTTTTTTTTTGGTTTTGACTTTCATCTGAAAAGCGATACTTTTCTCCCCAATTGCTCCGCTCCTCCCGAATTCATTTGATCTATTCCCCCTTTTTACAAATTTTATGCCCTTCAATGTCACCACCACCTTTCCCACTCTGTCGGCCATGCTTATTGGTCATGACTCCTTCTGCGGTCTCATTTTGCTCCCTGCTCCTTCAGTCATTCCTCTTCACGCCTCAGCCGCTCCTTCCTTTTTCGAATCTTCTGGTCCAACTCTTTCTTCCCATCGTTCACCGTCCTTCATCGTCATCGTCCGCTCCGCCCCCACGGCTTCTACTCCGCCTCTCACTACTTCTCCATGGGTTCGTTTCGTCACTGTTCTTTTCCTCGAAAGGAGTCAATGAATATGAGCGAGAGGGGGATAAGAACCTAGGAAATCCGTGGGGGTTTGTGACAAAAACGGGCGAACTTTTACCTTCGCCCCCACACAAAACTATCGCCCCCCATGGACTATCTTTGCCCCCCATTACGTTGAAATTATAAATTTAGAAGTGGTGGCTATATCAACCTTTGAAAAAATGTGGGGGGTTTTTGTGAATTGAACGATTGCCCCCACAACTGAAATGGGGGGCTGAACTTCATACCCGGACCATTTTAATTAGGCCCCCTCAAATTCATTTCTAATTTAACCCCAACGCGTTCTACTCGTCCAGTAAAAAATGAGGTTTTTGAGCTAGAAATTTTCTCGTTTTGCTTACATGAGAAAATATTGTGATTGAACAGATAACAATTTTGCTAAACACCGTTTTCTGTCGTTAACAATGGTACTTGCCAGTTTGATTTTTACCCACAACTCTTCATTTCCCACTTCTCCCCCCCCCCTATATACTTTGGACAGATTTCACAGTTCCATGACGATGGTTTCGAATTTTCACAACTCGGATAGTTTTGAATGTATGAAAGTCGAGAGAGCAAGAATATTTGAAGGGCGTCCAGCAGGTGCGCAGTATTCCAGTAGGGGTAAGACATAGGTTTTAAAGAGAGATGATTAGAATTGAGGGGAGGTGGAATTAAAACATTTTAGAAGTTGACGGGCACGAAGAAGGGCCATAAAGAAGACATGTGAGATGTGAGGGAGAAGTCAATGATTAGGCCAAGGTCCGTAACTGAGGAGGAGGGGTAAATTAGAATGTTGTTAATATGATAGGAGTGGCGGGGGTTGGAAGGGCCAAAATAGATGAGTTTGGTCTTGTGGGTGGCTAGGGGAAGACAGTTGGAAACGGACCAATCGGCAACCAAGTTAATGGCTGTTTGGAGAGAAGGAGGAAATGGTTAACTTGGTCAAAGGCTTTGGAAAAGTCAAAGTAGACACAGTCCACGAAGCCGTGGGACTTGATGGAGGACTTGAGATGGGAGCGGGAATGGATGAGGGAGGAGGGGGAAGAGCGGCGGTTAAGGAATCCGTGCTGTTGGGGACTGAGAAGATGGGAGTAAACGGATTTGATGTTGTCGCAAATGATGCGCTCCATAACGCGGGTGCAGGGATCCGTAAAAGCGATGGGTCTATAATTGGAAGGGAGGGAAGGGTTACCTTTTTTTAAAAATAGGTCATTATTACAGTAGAATGTTTCCAGGAGGGAGGAACTTCACTGGACTCAAGGGAGGCAGAATAAATAATTGAAAGTGGGAGAGCGAGTGTTTGCTGCTGTCCCTTTTTCAATATGTTATACATATGCTTCAATAGCGCATGATTCTGGAAGCGGGGAGGAGTGAGGGGCGGGTCTGGAATTTTGAGAATGGAAACGGGGAGATCTGGAAGCATAGGGGGCTGAAACGACGGAATCTAGGAGCAGATATGGTTCCTTTGCTGCTCGCATCTCGCAAACCGTCATTTCCGAACTGCTGCTTTCAGGTTCGAGTACGGCTAACGTTAATTCTAGCGGGCAGAATGAGAATCAAACTAGGAAATCCATGGGGGTTTGTAACAGAAACATAAAAACGACATCTTAGTGAGGAGGGAAAACCGTGAAGTGTGATCTTTTTTAGTTTGTTACTCTCAGAAGATAGACTCGAATTATCAAATAACCATTGTCTTCCAAGGGGGCGATCCCTACTTTGACGCCGGGGGCTACCGTGGATGAGAAAGGGTGGCAATGATGATGTTCTACCCTCTTTTCTTTCTCAGTGTGATATAGTCTCTCCAGATATAGAAACGTGTGTTTCAGTTATGCTTCCAGCGTACTGCTGACTCTTCTCTCGGTTTACTGACATGAGAACGTGTTGTGATTCCCTTCCGGACGGGTGGAAATGTGGAGACGAGCATCAAACTTTTGGAAAGAGCCCTCGGTTATACCAGTTCAACTCATTCATTTTCAACTTTTTTTCGAGCTCTGCAGCTGCTCTCATTTATTTTTTCGAGATCCTTTGAACAGATAACACTTTTGCTGAGCATCTTTTCTGCCGATTTTCAGTGGCTCTTTTTAATTTGATTCTTTTCCATTTCATTCCAACCCGCAACCTCTTCGTTTCCCACTTCTCACCCCATCCATTTTTCCAGGAGAGCGGCCGACCCTATACGACGGTGTCGACGTGGTAAGAGACTAGCGATCTTCCAGAGCAAGTCGAGGTTTATACCGACGAGAATGGACGGCAGATCACGTAAGAGAATATTCAGATTTGATTTGACATTGTTTGAAAATCTGACTTTCAGGAGAACTGTGAAATCGTCTCAAGTGAAGCACACAGTGCAGTCGCAATCGTTCCAGAACTACATTGTGGACGGCGATCAGGTGCCAGTCGGAGTTGTCGATGTCGAGAGAAGTCGCGAGCAGCTGACGCCACTCGGACAGCAAGCGTCGTCATCTGAGAACGGCGGAGATGCCGGGATCGTCGAGACGCAGACACGGACCATGACCTACGAGGCACAAGGCAGTGACAATGCCGCACCACCAGGATGGACTGAACAAGTGAGAAAGCTCTTTTTAATTTAATTTTTAATTTTTTTTTACGTTTCTAGAACGTGAAAAAGAATAGGGAAAAAAGGAGTAAGGGCTGGTCATTGGGGCCGTGGAGGGTTCTGGGATCTTAGTTTGGGTGAGGGGCGGTGCCAATATCAGTTCGGTTGCTGCATAAGAGACTGAGTGTACGGTTGATGAGAAAGTTGCGGCGGTATTTGGCTTTACATTTTTTCGAAAAGAATTTGGTTTTTTGACGAGTTTTTGTGTCGGAGGCTACTGTGAAAATGTCGCTTGTGGATACATCTACTTCCTTGGTGAGCATGCTGGCTATCATCTTTTTTTTCTTTTTTTTTTTTTATTCATATGCTCACGGAAAGGCAAGACATGAGAGAATATAGGTATAGTACATGTAAAATCATATAAAAAAAGAGGGAAATAATGACTAGTTCCAGCAGGGTATTTGACAAATTCAAAGTCACGAAGTGTGGGAGGACTTGGGATGCGATGGAATAAATATAAATGGGATTGAATGACACGAATGGGGGATAGGGGGACCGGGAAAAAGATTTTGAGGGGGCAGGCCACCTGGATCCAATTGAGGAGTTGGAGATCGAAACGGGGAGAGTTCTTTAGTTTAATTGATTTTTTTTATTTATTGTTTTGTTTATGGAGGAAGGATTTGGAACCAGAGACACCAACCCCTGGAAGAGACTCTCAAAGCGGCACCACTAACACGAAGTGGAGGTCAATTGGCTATTTCGAGGCATGAAAATATAGTTTTTTGTATTTTCAACATCGAGCTCGCGGGTAAGGTTTTGAGGGATAATCTGAAGGCAGGAATAGTATTATTGTTTTCTAGCGAAATGAGCTACATGGCCTAGAAAATGCAAGCCGCGACGCGACACGCGACGCGTGGGTCTCACAGAGCCACAGTAAACTTTTTTCGCCAAGTTGTTATGCGCCTTTAAAAGCGGCATACGGTTTCTAACGCAATTTCTTCGATTTTTGGGTTACTGTGTTGAAGGCGCATAACAACTTGGCGAAAAAAGTTTACTGTGGCGCTGCGAGACCCACGCATCGCGTGTTGCGTCGCGGCTTGCATTTTCTAGGCCATGTAGCTCATTTCGCTAGAAAACAATAATACGGCAAACGAAAAATTGTTTTCGGCATTTCTTTTTTGGGGCTTTGTAGCTTATTGTAAACTTGGAACGAAAACGAGATTCGGTTATTGAAAAAAGGATTTACAGTTAATTTTTGCTTTTGCGGTGAGAATTTTCCGTAGGAATTTCAGGTCAAGTTCGGATCTTCTAGTCTCTAAAGGTTTGAGGTTAAACAGGTCAAGTCTTTTCTGATAGGGGAGATAGTTTTTGTGAGATGTGTTGATGATGCAACCGGTGATTCTAGACAAAAGTCTTCGGGTGAACTTTTTCTGAACTTGCTCAATTTTATTGATTTCTGAAATAGCAATTGGAGAGCAGACAGGGACACCATATTCCAGAAGGGATCTGATATGCGACTTGTAAAGTGAAAGATAGAATTTTGGATTTTTGTTGTAGAAGCATTTAAACAGAACGTATAGAGCCGAGTTGGCACGGGATGTAAGCTGCTTCCAGTGTTCTTTAAAGTCCAAAGTGGGGGAAATATAGAAACCTAGATCTCTGATGCAGTGTGTTCTAAGAATGGGTACATTTTCAGCTACGTATTCGTGTTCAATTGAGTTGGGCTTAATCGTGATGACCTTGGTTTTGGAGGCATTTATGGATAGTTTATTCTTAGATGCCCAAATAAAGACCCTGTCAATAGATTCTTGGAGTTTGGGCCCAAGACTAGTCCCCGTCGCATAAATTTTCAGGTCGTCCGCGTATTGGGACACAGTGACCCCAGGTACTATGATAGATTCTGGAAGGTCGTTGACAAATATGGCAAATAGTAGGGGAGAGAGTACACCACCCTGGGGGACCCCTGACGTGACAGCATGGGAGGAGGATAGAAAGTTGTCAATTTTGACACAGAAGGTTCTGTTTTCAAGATAACCGGCAATCCATTTTAGGATGTTCGGGTGTAGGTTTATTGATTTCAATTTTGCTATTAGAAGGCCATAGTCAACCCTGTCGAACGCTTTTGCAAAGTCAAAATATATAACATCTGTTTGGAGAGATTTGTCTAAGGCGGAGGACTAATCATTTAGGCATTCTAACATTTGAGTGGTGGTAGACCTATTGGGCCGGAAACCGTGTTGGCAGGGGATAAGAGTTTGATATTGTAAAGATGTCGGATTAGATGATTTCTAAGCAATTTTTCCATTAATCTGCACAGCTGGCTAGTAATGCTGATAGGTCTGAAGTCTTTCGGGGAGGTGGGGTTCTTGGATTTGGGGATTGGGGTAATTATGGACTGGCGCCAACGCGAAGGTATGACACCATGCATCATAGATAAATTGAAGATGTGGGAAAGAGGGGCTGCTAACCAATCGGAGCACATTTTAATAAATGTGAATGGTATGTCGTCAGGAGTTAGGGTGGTACTGTTTTTACATGAACGTAGAGCTTTAAGGATTTCTAGAGGTTGGAACCAGGGCATGGGACTTTGGGGGAAATTTGAGCAAGTCGGATTAGAATTAGATAAGTTGTGGGTATTATTGAAGGAGGCGGCAAAAAACTCTGCTAGTTTACCTGCTATTTCCGCTTTATTGAAATACTTTTGATTCGTGACCTGGTCAATTAGAAGGGCAATCGGTTGGTTGGGTTTGAGTTTCAGGTTTACAAATCGGAAGAATCTTTTACTGTTCATTTTGGAGGCGAATTTGGCTTCCACTCGACTGTTGTACCTTCTGATGGCCGTTGTGTATTTTTTGTTAAAATTGGAAAATTTTTCAAAATCGGATTCAAGGCGGGTATTCAGCTCAAGGTTCCAAAGACAGTTACGATGGTCATGCATGTTATGGAGATATTGCGGAAGAGATAGGCGGTCAGCTATCTTTCTTTTCAGCGGGACAAATAAGTGGAAGGCAGTTTTTAAAAAAGCGAGTAACTGGTTGTAGATGTGATCCGCATCGGTAGATTTCTCGAGGATGTCAAACCAGCGGACTGAGAAAAGGAAAGTTTGTAGAGCTGGAATGTTAACTAGCGAGAAAGCAGGAAAGACTAAGTTCTCATCTTTTTCAGTAGCAAACGAGTCTAGGACCAATTCGAATTTAATTAATGAGTGATCGGATTTGCCTATTGGTGGAAGTACTTGAGATTTTAATGGGGGTTTAGATGAACTGGAGAGCAGTAGATCTAGCACATTGGGTCCGCGGGTCGGTTCATTGACGAATTGTGAAAGGGAATGTTCAGTGAGAAAGTCAAGAAGAAGTTTTCCTTGGCTGCAGTTACTGGTAGTGGTTATCCAATCAATATCCGGAATATTGAAGTCACCCATAATAATTACTATCTTGCGGTCTGCTAGGTGTCTGCGAGATTCTAGGGTGGTGAGACCACGAAGTATATTTCTTTCTGAGGCGGTTTTGTATTCTGGGTCGTTTACTGCAACGTATTTTTCTTTTTGGCGGGAATATAGTCTTCGGGTGAAGGAGTTTTGCACTGATTCTATGTTTCTGATAATTTCTTTTTTGCGTGGGGTGGTTATTACAGTTCCGTATTCTAGGATTGGCCTGACAAATGACTTGTATAGCAGGGTCAGACTTTTTGCATTTTTGCTACTGAAATGGCGAAAAATCTTGTTGAGAGCGAATTTTGCACTGTTTGTCGTCTTTTTCCAGTGTTCTGCGAAATCAAGTTTTCCAGAAATTATAAAGCCTAGGTCTCTAATCGACGAGTCTTTGCGAATTTGGGAGCTGCCTACACTATAATTCGTCGTTTTGGGGTTATTGCCTAAGCTAATGCAGACTGTTTTAGAGCTTGTAAATAGTTGTAGTTGAAGTTGAATTTTGTAGTTTGTAGTATAATTTTCAATAATTTTTTCCAGGGACTTGGCGAGTATGTCTCTTCAAAGAGCGTCACTCAAGGCAACCGTACCATCGAAACGATCACCTACAAAACGGAGAAGGACGGTGTCATCGAGACACACGTGGAGCACCGCGTCACCATCCACTCGGACGGAGATATCGATCACGATGCGGAACTCTCCCAGGCAATCATGGAAGCGACGCAGATGAATCCGGACATGGTCGTCGAGAAAATCGAAGTCCGTCAGGAGACTACTCAATAATTTCCACTTCGTCATCTTTATCTTCTTCTACTCTTTTCCTCCTCCCACCTTCCCACTTCTAACTTGTTTTAACATCTTCTTTTCAATCAAAAAACGAGAATTTCCCTCCATTCCAACCATGAGGTTTAGTTGTTATTCCCCTCTCCCACCGCTCTCTCTTTTTTCCCTAGAAATCTGTTCGAAATGTGAATGATTCCCCCCGTACTTTTTTAGATGATGTTTGTGAAGACCGTAACTGTTTTAGTGTAACCGCGAACGACCCCCAATACTTTCCTCCCCATTTCCCCTCTCATAATTCCGCCTTTCCATAAGAACGATACGATTAATCAAAATGGTCATCCACCATCATCTACAATGTTTAGTTCTCTCCCCCCCGCCCCGCTGCTAATGTTACCCTTATCGACTGAAAATGGCTCACGCCATGAACTTCGCTCTTCTCTGAGTTAATTCATTTGAAGCCTCCACCAACTCGTTTTTTGGATTGTATTTCAAGTTTTGATTCATGGATCCATGGAGCGCACTTGCGACACAATCCGAAAAACTCGCTTTAATTCTTTTTCCCCTTCAACTTATTCCATATTTCTGGTGTTTGGAAGGCTTCCTTTTCTGTTTTCTTTCCTATTCTCTTTCCCCTCCCCTCCCCAACTTTATTGATGTTCAATCAAAATAAAGGATTTGCTTTTCTTCACGCTCTTGCGTGCCTTTTCAAATCCTTTCGTATTACAAGTTTCACATCGAAGGAAACCCCAAAGTTTCATAACTGTAACGTTTCGCAACTCGAATGGTTTGCTAAGAAATTATTTCTCTAACTCCACATTTCGAGTTTCGAAACGTTACAGTTGCAAAACATGGTACTGTTCCGAAACTTCGCGTTGTGAAACACCGGGATTCCCGTCAAGGTATCCCAAAGGAAGAGATATTTCCTATCTGCTAAAAGTTCGGCCACTCACGTGGAAGACCAGTGTAAGTTTACATGAACTTTTGCAAATAGGGAAAACACTCTTCCCTTGGGCCACCAGCATGTGAAACATGCAATCTCGATAAAAGCGGCGAAAATTTCCCGCAAGGTTAGGAACCTTGCGCAGAAACTAACACTGAAAGTTTCCTAAGGTTGCAGAAAAGCCAAAAATACAATTAGAAACATTTCTGCAAGTTTAGGAAACTTTTCCGCAAGTTTAGAAAACTTTCAGTGGAAGCTTCTAGGCAAGGTTGCTAACCT
This sequence comes from Caenorhabditis sp. 39 LS-2015, assembly GCA_900536345.3. Classification (NCBI taxonomy): domain Eukaryota; kingdom Metazoa; phylum Nematoda; class Chromadorea; order Rhabditida; family Rhabditidae; genus Caenorhabditis; species Caenorhabditis waitukubuli. The sequence goes on from LR577095.1 coordinate 10,910, forward strand.
TGCGAGAAAGTTTCGCCGCGTTTACCGAGATACTATCTTCCCCCCTTCCCTCCCTCATCTTCATTATTCTTAATTAACATAAATCAAAACAAAATATGTTTTCTTCACGCTTCTCGCGTTCTTGCTCTCCTCGTCTGCCTTGTGAAGTTCGAGCACGTTTCCGTTAGCAGATCGTCGAATGAAGGCGAACTGTGTCGGTTGCAACTGTGCTGACTTCAACATCACGACGAAGATGGTCCGAGAACTCTCCGTTCAATCAGCGATGATCAGCTGAAGTTCCGCTGAAGACGACGACCATGTAGACGTGTCAGAATTGGATATCCGAGTGAGTCCACGTGCCAAATTGATGAATGGCAGATGGGTTATCCTAGGAGCATCTTGGAGCAGACATAGAAGAGTTGGGGACACAGCCGACTGGCGAAGAAGGAGGAGCTCTTTGTGAAGGACTGGCTCCAGAACAGCTGAGGAGTGCTCGTTTCCTATCTAAAATAAAAACTTTTTCATTGAAAAGGCAAATTAAAAACTGACATTCGTAGACGGCTTGAAGTTTCGTCTTTTGGAGAACCAATGATCGAGCATCAGAAAATTGAGCAGCGAGTTTAGCAGCTTGGCAATAAGTTCGAGGGAACCCAGTCTGAGTATCCAGTTCGGCGCTTGTCATCGACGATGGAAGGGGGCTTCGTCTCTCTTGGCGGCACCAGCACATGGAAGTCGTGGAGCATGGACTGCTGCTGCTGTTGCTGATGCATCATCGCTTGCTGCTGAGCCATTTCCTTCTCATACTGCTGCCGTTGATCGACCAGTTGTGGTTGAGCGGCAACCGGCTCAGCTGGCTTGGTGCTGGTTCCGACTGTGAGACGTAGAACTTCAACCGATCCCTCATTTTCTCCGGCAACTTTGCGAATTCGGTAATGGCGGTGTCGCGGAGGAAATCTCCAGCGAAGACGTATTTGCAGTTGTAGAAGAGATCACAGAGGTGCTTCTCATAGACCAACTCGACGCCTTGTTCAGCCATGGATCCCAATTTTTCAAACAGCTGCCGGACGATTGCAAGTGGGCCAAACTTTTCACGATGGGACCTCATCTGCTTGGCAGTGTCCCAACTCTCCCAGTAGCGACGGAGAATCGGCATGACCAGGCGGAGCGTGTACCACAGATCCTTCTCACAGTCTTCACATGCTCCAGAAGTCGGGGAAAGTATTCGTTGGAGAAGGAGTTCTGGAGACACTGAAAACATAGAATTTAATTGATAAAAAGCTAGATTTATTTTTAACTTACCAAATTGTAATGCGTCCAGTACGATTGAGATATCACGTTGACAGCATGCCAGATAGAAGGTCTGTGCTCCAGGACTCAATTCAGCGGTCTTCCAGTCATTGGCAACCCATGGAGGAGGCATCAAAATGAAGTCCAAACTGCTTGTCATTCGATCAATCAACTCCATGATCAGCTGCTAGAGAGCCATGAGTTATGAATAGCACCGAATACATAAAGTGAATGAACATCGTGTGTTACTTGAAGAACATCGCCAGTGTCTGGAGCACTTGTGTGTTAAATTTGTAGCCCTGCTGTTCCAATGTCACGTAAACGAATTAATCCAGAATAGGAAGGCGACGTTCGATGAAACATCCGTAATAATTGATGGAATTGAAGTTCTCCGGTTTTGCGATTGAAGACAGAAATCATGTCATCCAATTCAAGTGTTCCTACCACTTCGATGTTAACAGTGAAAGAAGCAGATGAAGTTTTAGTGGATGATGATTGCTTCGGTTCGACTTTGGGGGCAGCAGCGGACAGTCTGGTGGTGGTGCAGAGGGCAGCTGTCAGCATTGCGTCGAATGTCGGAGTATCCAGAACCGAATCCAACAAGTTCAGCTGGTTCAGGGCAATGAAATCGACTCTCGCCTTTTCCAACGTCTTCAGCAGCCAACACAGCAGCCGGGCAGCCAGGCCCGATTGAACCGATGATGACAATGTGGACGAAGCTGCTGGTGTCCTTTTCGGTGTTGAGGTTTCCTTTCTTGCTGGAGTTGGAGCAGCAGAAGAGGTGGCGAAAGTAGATTGGCCAGTCATCGCAGCTACGGCTGCAGGATTCATTGACAGGCATGATCTGAAAATGAATGAATACGTTTGAGAGCGAAAGTAAAAGATTATCTCACCTTAGTGAGAGCAGGTTTATTCAAAATATTGGCGGCCAGCGACTCGAGACCATACTCATCGCAAATCTCGAAGAGTTCCTTGCCATGTTGGCAGCTCCAGCCAATCGGCATTCCATTTGCCTCGCACATTGACATCTCTGCCACCTCTAGATTTTCAGCCAATGTTCCGCATCAGGTGAAATCGGTAGAGAATTTTGGTTGCCCTCCTTGCACTCATCGGATCCACTGACATGACTCTCTTCACATCAATCAGATTCAGTTCCGAATTGCCTCGATTGCACAGTGCCAAAACACATGTTCGTAGGTGTTTGAAGTGACAAAACGGTAGACCTTCACCACCTTCATCTGTCCGGAACGATGACATCTGGGTTGAGCTTGACGATAGTGCTGTGGATTCCAGTCAGAGTCGCAACAGTGTCGGCGGCAGTCAAGTTATTCCAAGAACTCCGGCACGGTTGCACAAATGGGAGACGAATCGATCGACGAGGAAATCGAGGAGAATAAAGTCCAAACTGCTTCGACAACTTCTGATGGTTGAACTTCTCAAATGCTTCTATCAAGTGAGCTTCTTCCACTTCACGCCCGAAGGTGGACACAAAAGATTTCGCTTCGGGACCCATGAACGAGCCATGAATAATGAATAACTCAGAGTACATAAAGTGAATGAACATCCCGTGGTACTTGTAGAACATCGCCAGCGTCTGGAGCACTTGTGTGTTGAATTTGTAGCCCTGCTGTTCCAATGTCACGTAGATGAACTGATCCAGAATAGGAAGGAGACGTTCGATGAGACATCCGCAATAATTGATGGAATTGAAGTTCTCCGGTTTTACAATTGAAGACAGAGATCACGTCATCCAATTGAAGTGTCCCTCCCACTTTGATGGTAACAGTGGAAGAAGCATATGAAGTTGGAGTGGACGATGATTTCTTCGGTTCGGCTCTGGGGGCAGCAGCGGACTGTCTGGTGGTGGCGCAGCTCCGACGGATAGGATCTTGATAGAAGTTTCATCTATTGGCCTATTCCGGAATCATCATCAAGCGAAGATCGAAGAGAATGATTTCTGGACACATGCGACTGGGGAAGAAGGTAGAGCTCTTCGTGACGGAGAAGGAGTTCAGGAGACACTGGAAAAACAGAGAATTTAATTGATATAAATTGATTTTTAACTTACCAAATTGCAATGCGTCCTCGAACTTCAATTTCGCCGTCTCTCCCTTGTCAAACACAGCAATAAACTCCTCGTGCAGTGTGTTAGAATACGTGGAAGGAAGCGCCGTGAGCATCAACGCAATCAAATTGTCTGATGGTGCTGCTGCTGTTGCTGATGCATCATCGCTTGCTGCTGAGCCATTTCCATCTCATACTGCTGCCGTTGATCGACCGGTTCGGCTGGCTTCGGCTGCTCCTTCTCCTTCTCCGGCGTCTTTTCCTTTTCCGGAGTTGTAGATCTCGGCGCTGGTTCAGACTGTGAGACATAGAACTTCAACCGATGTCTCATTTTCTCCGGCAACTTTGCAAATTCGGTGATGGCGGTGTCGCGGAGGAAATCTCCAGCGAAGACGTACTTGCAGTTGTAGAAGAGATCACAGAGATGCTTCTCATAGACCAACTCGACGCCTTGTTCAGCCATAGATCCCAATTTTTCGAACACTTGCCGGACGATTGCAAGTGGGCCAAACTTTTCACGTCGAGACCTCATCTGCTTGGCAGTTACCCAACTCCCCCAGTAGCGACGGAGAAGCGGCATGACCAGACGGAGCGTGTACCACAGATCCTTCTCAGTATTCACATGCTCCAGAAGTCGGGGAACGTATTCGTTGGAGAAGGAGTTCAGGAGACACTGGAAATGGAGAATTTAATTGGCAAAGATTGATTGACAACATACCAATTTGCAAACTCTTCGCGCTGAGACCTCATCTGCTTGGCAGTGTCCTCCCAGTAGCGACGGAGAATCGGCATGACCAGACGGAGCGTGTAGGAGGCGAAAGTAGATTGGTCAGTCACCGGAGCTATGGCTGCAGGATTCATTGATAGGGACGATCTGAAAATGAATGAATCAGTTTGAGATCGAAAGTAGAATACTATCTCACCTTAGTGAGAGCAGGTTTGTTGGCGGCCAGCGACTCGAGACCATGCGAGGATGAGGACGAGGATGACGCGGCAGGACCTGGTAGATGCAGAGCAGACTGGATAGGTGACGATCGAACTGAAAATGAAGAATATTAATTTGTTCAACCAACAAACTCACCATTTTGATCGTCAGCAGCAGAGTCACCGTCCAGAGGCATCCAGTGGCCAAGGCGTCTCTAATGTTGTCGACGAGTGGCAGAAGTTGTTCAACTGCTTCATGGTCACGAGGACGAGGCGAGGACGAGGACGACGCGGCAGGACCTGGTGGATGCAGAGCAGACTGTAGACGTGAAGATCGAACTGAAACGAAGAGTATTAATTAGTTCAACCAACAAACTAACCATTGATCATCAGCAGCAGAGTCGCCGTCACAGAGACGTCCAGTGGCCAAGGATTCTCTAATGTTGTCGACGAGTGGCAGAAGTTGTCCTTGGACGAGGCGAGGGAGGCGAGGACGAGGACGACGCGAGGACGAGGCGGCAGGTAGATGCAGAGCAGACTGGGTTCGGCAAACTGATGGTGAGCGCGGCAAACTTCTGAAATGTATCAAAGGAAGGGTAGTATCTGATATTTTCTAAAACTCAACTAGTCGTAACCCTACAAAGTCCACCTATTATCCCACCCTTCAGTCACCAAATTGTGCGCAAGTAGCAGTGGTTAGCTTCACTGTTATGTGGCGACATCTTCCTTTTTCAAGGAAGGCGTGCCACGTCTCGTCCATCCCGAACTAAGTCAGGACGGAACCTCGGAGCTGGAGTGCAACTCGGTACGGTCGTTCCGTACAGGTTGCACGGCCCTGTACGGCGCCGCATGAGGCCTACACATACTACTAGGGGACATCAGGGTGAAATCTAGTTTCTTAAAATGCCTCCCAGGGAACCACAGTCTCTCCCATTTCACCTCATGTCTCCCTGTCCCTTCCTAACCCCCAGCACCAGTGTGGTTAAGGGTGATTAACCCCGAGAGACACTGATACCGGAGGCTCGGGAATGGGACACACGAGGATAGTGGGAGAAGGGGCTTAAGTGCTTAATTTACCTATTCTTATGCTACTATTACAAATACCTAACGAAAAAAAAGGGGAACGGCTCACCGGATTCGCTGACGGAGCGGCATGGCGAGCGTCTGCACCCTGGGCATCCCTGCGGCCAAAATGAGCGTGATTCGCAAGGGAATGACCACAAAAACAACAAGGATTGGCGGATTCCCGCCAGCGCCGGCAGTGTAGACTGGCGCGTTGTTCAATAGAGCGCGCTTGCAACCGCATAAGTTAGATCTCTCGAGAGACGCAGAGAAATATGTCGGTTAGAGAAAAAACATTTGTAGGTCTAGAATAAGCTAGATTTATCGAGTTTCGAGCAAAAATCCGGATTTTTTCGAAAAAAATTGGATTTTCAAATGTTTTCAGTTGTAAATTGACTCCGCGGCTTGTTAGATACCTTATACCGTCCCTCCGATGAGCTGGTTCACCCTCTTTTTCTCATTACGAGCTTTTCTTCACCGTCACCGATTTTTACGGAAGAAATATGGAAACCCGGAAATCCGGATAGAATAAGACAATGATTATACAAAAATAAAAATGATACGAGTGATGATTGCTTCGCAATCACAATAAACAAATTGATTTTTCTTTCGAAGTTAGAATTTAAAAAAAAAATGAAAAAAAGAATAATAGTTATTTAAAATATTTAAAAATTATTTAAATTAAATAATTAGTTAGAATCATTCAACGAGTCGAGCCGGCACTTTCCGTTGTCTTCCGCTTCTCGTCGTTGTCTCCGATCTTTCCCGATGCGATGTTGGCGGCTCTTCCAGCTTCACTTTTCCAATGGTTGCGGTTTTCTTCACGGGTGGCTCGTTGGGAGGAGATTCAGGTCTGAAATGAAGGAAATGCAAGTTTTAACACTGCTAACTACTCACCGAAGCTGTTCCAACTTCACAGTTCTTTCGGCTGCCACTCTTCCTCGTTTCACAGGTTGGAAGAGCTGCTTGGATGGTTCTTCCTGCATGTTTACCATAACCTCGTCTTCTACAACTTCCACACGCCTCCTCTTTTCCTGCTCCTCCTCGTCATCCTCTTCCTCTTCGTCGTCGTCATCTCCCATACTCTCCTCGTCGTATCCCAACCTCATCGGCCGCTTCGGTCGTCCTCTAGTTCCTCTCTGCAGAGTCCACGACTTATCGGCATCGTCAGCCGCAAAATCGACAGACAGCGCCGGATCCAAATTGGCTCTTCTCAAAATGTAGTTGATCTTGTCTCGATACGCCATTCCGACTCGGGCATTCTGACAGTTTTGCAGGCGATTCAGCAGCGACATGCACGTGTCTTCCACTTTGCACACCGCGTTGAACGAGTAGATGTCCTTGAAGTTCTGACGATCGGTGATTCGAGTGTACGGCTTTTGGGCTATGTAGATACGTGGAGTTGAGGTGCCGACACTGGTGTCGGCGGCGGGTACGGAGCTCGATGTGCTCGGTTGATCTTCTACATGTTTCGGGTAGACAGTGCGGATTGGCTGACGGAATTTGACACGTGGACGATTGTTGACCGAATTCTGCTCTTCTGAAATGAAACGTTTAGTGGCAAAAGAGGAAAGAAATGAAAAACGAAAAAACAACCGCACCATAAATGTCCACGTACGGATTGGAAGTTCCAGCAGCTATTTGAGCAGCCAGTGGTGGTGCCAGGGCACGAGTTCCAAATGACGGTTTCATCCTACCAGCGGGAACGTAAGTCCTCATCTCCAACGGTCTCTTGGCCCTCGCTCCCTCCTCCGACATCAACTTCTGTGTGCGTGCTCTTCTCTCCTCAATGTCCCGAAGAAACACTTCGGGAGTGTAATAATCGATTTCCTCCTTGTTCGGCATGATCGGAACGTCATGATGCGGCTGATGCTCCAAGCAATAGTCAACAAGGATTCTGGATCCCTCACGCTTCGAGACGATTCTCCAGTCAAAAACTCGAATAAACGCGGTACAATGATTGTTCTGTTGCTGCATTCGCGACGCTCTCCCGACTCCGTTCTTCGAAATTCGATCGTCATGGGCACACAGATAGTACATGTTCTCATCGGCCAGACCCATACGTTTCATTTTGTACCGGCTGAGAACGTTGAGCTCGCGCATGTATTGCTGAAATTGAGAAGATGGATGCCGAAAAAAGCCTTTTTTGAGGGGAATTCTTACATCGAACATATTGAGATCTTTAAATTCAAACCGCTCAATTGTCATTCTTCGATCATGATTGTACATGTAATGAGCGATCAGATGATCCTGCGACGGCAAGTTGTTACTGACCATTTGATCGTTGCATTCCAAACAAATTGACTAAAAAATATAGAATCTCCACTCTTGATAGTTTCAGAAAAAACCGCTGGAAAAGGTTTAGTTCTTCTGAATTTGATCAAACCGGACGCATTCTCATTGTACACCACCTCGTTCGCCGACATGCTCATCTTCCTCTGCTTATCGCGCAAATTCTGCATCTCAAATCGCTTTCGATACACTTTATTGAGTCGATGATCCTCCAACGTCGCCTTCATAATTTCAAAACTCGGGAACAAATCGGCGCCGTCAGGCATATTATATATCGTCTTTAAATCGAGCGTGAACTCCTGCGTGCAACGTTTCGAAAGGGGTTTCGGTGAATTCGGCCATCAGACGAGCATCGTAGACGGCGACTCTTATTCGGATTTGCACCTCGTCCTTTTGGCAACTTTCCACGTGCGGGTGAACTTCGCGAACTTCAAAGTCTGGAGTGGTACGAATCTCGCCGAAGCAATGCGGGTTAACACATCGCCAATTGTTCCATTGGGTCTCCGAGTTCTGGAATTTACAGGATTTTTCAAATTTGACTGCATAATAACTTACATATTCTTTAATTTTGTACAAACAACCATTAAAAGCAACTTGTCGCTGACACTTTTTGTTAAAGCACAAGATCAACCTAGACGAATCGGGAAATGTGATTGGTTTGCTCAAAAGATCCGGCAAATTCAGTGAAAGAACAGGAACTCCGTGTCGGACAGGTAGCAGAAACGACTCAAAAGCATCGCCCTCATTGTAATCGAAAATTGCGTGATCATGAAGGTCTTCTGGAAAATACTCGGCGGATTCCTGAAAATATTTTTTGCCGGTTAGAGAAAAACCTTTACTGACATTTTTATTTGCTGAGTCTTTTTTTCTAAGTTTTTTTTGTTTTTAATCTTTCACTGAGTCTAGAATTAGCTAGATTTATCAATTTTCGGTAGAAAATCTGGGTTTTCTCTTGGTAAAAACGTATTCGCGCTAATTGTGATTGCCATTCCGTGGAGCACACTTACTGAGTGTCTCAGGTATGATGACAGGCAGAAAAGCGGAGTCATCGCAA
>LR577123.1:0-13673 GCA_900536345.3 Caenorhabditis sp. 39 LS-2015
ATTTTAAAAATTTCACCGTATTTTTTATAATTTTCTGCCTGTTCGTGGCGTGACCCTTGTGGCCGTGGAAGAGGAGCGGCGCCACGTGGCCAAGGCCATTTTACGTTTTCGCCTGAGACTGCTAATAACAAACGTTCTCGTAATATTGACTTTAAAATCAATATTCTTATCATTTTCACATAATTAAAACTTCACAGAAACAGATATTTCTTGGACTCGTGATTCTGGTGTTCACAAATCACACTGTGAACTCTGGAGTTAATTGGAAATTGGGATACAGAAAAGGCAGGTTTATGTAAAATATCAAAAATCAAAGAAACATTCGTTGAACATCCTCACGAATTACCAGTTTCAAGTGAAACAGATAATAGGCTTTTGAGTTTTCGAAATTTGATACCCAAGATAGCAGAATAGGCTCTTTTTTCCATGTATTGAGGGTTGGTAGTGGGCAAAACGCAAAAAAGAACAAAATAGTTTCAACAAATCTGAGAAACCACGTGGAAGTTTTCACTAACATTTTCATTGTGAAATAAACAGTACAACCGTTAGTGACGATGAGGCATCGAGTTTCCAAAAACTTGTGAAACTGCTGTTACTGTGAAATGTCCAGATCGAAATTCTCCAACCAATCCAATATTGCTTCAATTAACATTCTTTTTCTGACGGAAATACAATTTTAACATTCCTGAAACTGCAAAAAATGATTGAAACACTTGTGATGCTGGGGTGTAAATCACATTGTGCTGGGGTGTAAACCACACTGTGAACTCTGGAGTCAATTGGGGATTGTAAAGGGTAAAGTTGAAAAATATGTAGGAAAAAGAATGCCCAACAATAATATCAGTTGAACGCCCTTATGAACTACGTGTTTCCAGTGAAACAGTAATTCGTTTTTGAGTTTTTGAAATTTGATGACCAGAATTGCAGAATAGGCTCTTTTTTTCACGTACCGAGGGTCTATGGTGTGCAAAATTAAAATTCAAAACCAAAACAGTTTCAACGAACTCTCAAGACCACGTAAGCAATTTCTGAGCTAACGTCTTCCAAATCATAGTACCATCCTAAAAATTACCGACCTTCTCTCTCTCTCTCTCTCTGCAGCTCCATATGAGCAGGGGGTGACAAATCTGCGTCGAAAAGGAAACAAATCCTGCTCCTCCTGCTCCTCCTTCATCCCCTCCTCCTCTTCGCCGTCCCACCCAACTTTTCCGGAGAGAGATCGCCCCTAGGGGATTTTGTGCTTGCCGGTTGGAAGGAGGCGAAGGGGACACACTCCACCGCCCCCCACGGCTACTCTCTTGTTGTCATTTGGGTGTGAGTGTTTGTGTGTATGTGTGTACATCTTTGAAGCTTCTTTTGCCACCCCCACCCCCACCAGCTCTTAATACATGTTGTTGGGGTTGTTATCATTCTGTTGGAAGTGTTTTTATTTTATTTATTTATTTATTTGTCAATTTAAATGGAACAAAGGTGAGACATTAACAGCATGAGAGGGTAGGGGAAAATGACAATATAAACATAAAATGACCTTTATGACCATTAGTGGTCAAGTAGGATGGGGACTAAACGGGGATGACTAGAGCAAAGGCGCGCCGCAAACGCCTCACCTGACAGTTTTTTAGGAAAAAATTTTGCTATTTTGTTCCATAGGGGTAGGTATTGGTGAAGGAATGCTTTTGGGTTGTTTCCTATAGGGACTATTTGATAAGGATACCGTGGGGAACGGGCAGGTTTTATGTGCTGACTAGCAGAGGGGAAGTGACAAAGATTAGAGATAATGGCATGGTAAGTTTTCAGGATGAGGAGAAGTCTGCGAATCTTCAAGGATTTTTGGTCAAACTGGATCAGGCGATCCGCGTAGGAAGAATAGGAGAGATTGCATCTTTGGAAGACAATCCTAGAGAAGTAGCGAAGAGGGGATTCTAAGAGTTTGGAGAGATCGGTAGAATGAGGGTGAAAGAGGACGCAACTGTATTCTAGTACAGGCCTGACATATGAGTTAAACAGGGTAAAATAGAACTTTGCATTAGTGGAGCGAAAAGAGCGGAGGATCTGCTTGCATTTCATGTTGATCTTGAACTTGATAGGTTGAGGGTGGCAGTGATAATTTGCATGGGTACATAGATAACGTTTTTGTTAGTTTCAGTTTCACCTGATAGATATCCACGCTGGCTTTGGGACTTTGATGATAGGTTAGACAATTCTATAAGCTTTGATGTTTTAGACATTCAAAATCTTGATAAGGCTACTGATTGTAAGATATATGATAAGAACAGCTTTCCGGCTGGCAACAAGTAACTCACTGATCTTGTCAGTTTCTCTGTTTCAAATTGTCTCCAAATCCCGGGGATTTTGTTCCATTTTCTGATGCAAGCAGTCTGTGGAAATGTTACTTTTTTACTATGTTGTTCAAACCTCATTTCCCACTTTTTCCCTGTTTCAAAATTCTTTCAATTTACACTCTATTGTTTTTGATGATTATATTCACATTGCCAGGTGTTCCTTATCAACTTGCCAACATGTTGTTTTGTCCAACTCGATCTGTTTGTTTACCTCATTTCCAATTAGCCAGGGGATATCCCCTTGTCACTAGAAAATAGCTTATCAATGTTGTTGATGTGACACGTGTGGTAGGCACTAGAAATCAAGTGATATTTTCGGTTTCATGACATTGTTGAAACACGTTTATCACTTACTACTCAATATTACTAGGTTTGACGGAATTGACATTGAATTTTAATTGTTTTTATTATCTGTTTTTCAAACGGTGACAGTTGGGCTTTGGGGGCGGAGCTTGGGTCTCGCCACGCGTGAGCGTATTGAGCGCACCTGTGAGAGGTTTCCGTCCCGAAAAAATGAAAAAATCGGAAAAAATCGTTGAAAACTGGCAAATTTCGAATTTAAATTCGAACGCAAGCCGCTCACAGGTGCGCTCACTGCACTCACTGCGCTCACGCGTGGCGAGACTCAAGCTCCGCCCCCAAAGCCCAACTGTCACCATTTGAAAAACAGATAATATTTAGTTTTCTTTCCAAATTCCCTCCTAGATTGATATTCACAGCTTTTCCGAGTTGTTGGGGTTCTTATCATTATATTTTTGAACTTGAACTTGATAGCTTGAGCATTTTTTGTCAGTTTCAGTTTCACCTGATAGATCCACGCTGGTTTGGGAACCTTAATCACTTGCTGTTGAGATGATTTCGTAAACTTCGTACAATTTGAAGATTTACGACCTTGATAAGGTTACTGATTGTGAGATGTATGATAAGAACAGCTTCCCAATTGACAACAAGTAACACACTGATCTTGTCAGTTTCTCTGTTTCAAATTTTCTCCAATTCTCGCCGATTTGTTTCATTTTCTGATGCATTAAGGTCCACCGGCAGTCCGTTTTAGTTTTACTTTTTTACTATGCCATTCAAATTTTGAACCAGACTAAACAAGGTTTTAAATTTTACATTTTTTTGCCTGTTTCAAAATTGTTTGATATTTTCCTCATCTTAGTGATAATTTAATGTGTCTGTTTCTTCCAAGTAGATCTTTTTGTTTATCTCATTTCCAATTAGCCAGGGGATATCCCCTTGTCACTAGAAAATAACTTATCAATGTTGTTGAGTTGGGGTAGACACTAGGAATCATGTTTTTTTCGGTTTCATGACATTGATGAAACACGTTTGTCACATCTAATCACGATGAGTCACAATTACCTTATTGATTATCCACATCTTATGCTGTAGTAAACTGATATTCACTTCTGTAGTTTCTTGATTTTCTAGAAACTGTAATTATTTGAAGAGCAACCGTGCTGTCAAAATCTGATTTTCTATGGAATTCATTGAAAAATCGCTTTCTTCCGTCGTTAGAGAGCTTGATTTTGGACATATATCTCAAAAACGATTAGAGATATCAAAAAACGTTCAACTAGGAAGTTGTAGCCCTTAAAATTTCAAGTATTTTTGTAGTTGACCACTTTTTGATATCTCTTACCTTTAATGAGATATAAGTTGAAATACAAGGTACGTATTCGATAGTTAACGTACACTTTCATACTGTTTTTGTTGAAAGGACAAGTAAACAATCGCAAATGAACAGTGAACTGATCAACCAAAAAAAAAAAAAATAAAACTGATAACAAATGTTTCATTCCAGTTTTAAGAAAAGTTAAAATTGACTAGAACCGATTGTGAACTTATTGTGATCCTGAACTCTTTTCCTGTTTTACTAAATTATTTTTAATCCGAAACAAAAATCAACGTTAGTTTGTGAATTAAGCTTTTATGCATAATTCTGATTTCCAATCATCTGAATCAAGCCGAATACGTTTACGAGACCTCCAGAAGACCTTCCTCCCCTTCCAATCCCCTCTCCCCTCCCTCTCTGCCCCAACTTTTTCCTCGTCCATGGCTCATAAATCTTGGTCACTGAGTCAAGTCAGTGACAGACACTGACTAGCCATATCCATATGTATACTAGGCTAGGTTCTTGTGTTATTTTCAGTTTTTACTCAAGTTTTCGCTGGATTGTTTTGTGGATCTAGAGGTAGAGGTGGATGATCTTGAATGTGAATGACAATTGTCATCTAGGTTCATAGATTTTCAATTTTTTATTGGTTCAATCAGAAAGTAGACTCGAAAAATAGCAAAAATTACCAGGAAAACACCGTTTCAAAGTATTTGTGAAACTGGAATAAATGAGACTTTTCTTTGCTCGTGTGAAGTCATCTAAGAATTTGAAACTTCTAACCCATAAATCTCAGGAATAGTGAGAGCTATCAAAAAATGGGCAACTGCAAAAATACGCAAAATTTCAAGGGCTACAACTTCCTAGTTGACCATTTTTTGTTCCTCTTACCATTTTTGAGATATCTGTCAAAATACAAATAACCCTATTGTAAGGCATGCTTCTATGTAAGTCCGTGAACTAAAATACAGTTTCATGGTCCTCAAAGAAGGATTCATTTCGAAATTAGCTTAGTTCTCATACGTTATACTTTTTTCAGCTTCAAAATCTCTTCAAAACAGCTTGAAAATCAAGTCACGTTCAATTAAATCAACATTGAAGCGTTCTCTATTCCCAGTATTATTCATTACTTACAATTAACTGTAATTTAGCATTTTTCACAACAGAAAAGCACGACAGTGTTTTAAAAATATATATTTTTACTATGTACAACGATCAAATCAAAACACAAGGATTAACCGTTTCAAGATATTAGTGAAACTGGAAAAATTGTAAAGTTTTCAATTCTTTTACGTTAACAATGATAAACTAAAAAAATATGCAAAATTTCAAGGGCTACAACTTCCTAGTTGACAGTTTTTTGATATCTCTTATGGTTACCGAGATATAGGTCAGAATGCATAGCGTCCTATTGCAAGGCATGCTTCTATGTAGGTCCGTAAATTTGACTGCAGTTTCGCGGTCTTGCAAAAACAATTCATTTCAAAATCAGTGCTCGCAATGAGTTTTTCGCTTAACATTTAATATTTAAAAATTGTATATTTTTCCAAAAAAAAGGCTCCCTTATCTCCGCCTCCAATCACTATTTTGATGTGTTTTTCCCTTATGAGCCAAGTCGCTCATAGCCCAAAGTCACTTCTATCCACCCGTTTCATGTTCCGTTTAGTTGTCATAACTTTTTGGTTTTTCTACTAATAACATAGCTGTTGGATTGATATAAAGTTGAAAAAAAAGCAAGCTTTGCACTGATTTTTGTGAAATCTTACAATTCGATTGGAATCTGATTGTGAGGTAGAGAACTTTTCGAAGCGAAAGGGGCAGAGTACACCTCTCGCAGTGAATGGTGAGTTGAAGTGCGATATCTATGAGTTTAGTGAAACAGAGGAGATTTTCAGAAACTGTTATTTTGACGCAGATAATGATGATATGGAGTGTAGGGTTCCGGAATAGAATCGATTATCGAAGAGGCTAACTGACACTCGAAGAATCTCGATCTGTCAGTACAACCGACTCGATTCTAAAACAAACTTGACTTGAGCCACATATGATTTTGATTTTCTGAACTGGTAGAGCTGCTCGAATCGGGTTGTTCATTAAATTTTCTCCATGCCAAATAGTAAAACACACTAGCAGCTAGATAAACGTGTCGAACTGACCCCAATGTCACGTCACGCAGATCACCGAGTTGAATTCATGGCGCTACGTAGCGTAATATTGCTATTAGATGCTGTGGTTTTGCTAATTGAATGATTCCAAATTTTAATCTGTTTCATAACAGATCATGAGATCTGAAGTTTCGCATTAAAACCAACTTATTGCGGTCGCTGTTCTCAACTTTTCGAAGCTTGCCGTTTCGCAACCAAATCTAATAACAAGGACAGCCGATTTTTCGTATTAAGCTGCTGAAGTCTACATCACTTTTGATAGATAAAACTGATCACCTCGAGCTTATTTCGGCCTCTACGATCAGAAGTTATAACGGTTTTGATTCTAATAACAAGTTTCAAATGGTTTTGGAGCTGTTCAATAGGACTATGCAACTGTAAGATGATAATTTTCCAATGAACACATCCAATCTTTTTGTATTGATGGTACCTCTTGATATTTCTAGAAACAGAATCTTTGAAACAGAGGAAAAAAATCAAACTTATTAATTCTAATTTTAAGCGATTCATTAATCCCTCTGCCTGCCAACTAGTATTCTCCAAGCAACTGTTCCCATTTCCTCCTTCCATTCCCATCGGAATTCTCCAAATTCTCACCCCAAAAATGTCTCCCCCTTCTCCACCCCTTCTCCTTCTTCTTCTCCTTTTCAATCCCATCAAATTCATTTTATAAACAAAAGAAGAAGAGGGAGAGTTCGATGACCGCCCGCCCCCTTCTCATTTCCTTCTTCTCACCCCATTCCATTCCATTTCAAGTTTTCAAGTGGTCAGAAGTGGGGAATCGAGTAGAATTGAATTAGATTCTGATGGACCTCTACACTTCTCGCCGACCTTGTCTTTGAGCATTGATTCTCGATTCTTCAGTTTCAATTTGGTGTCGTTTTCCTTCAACTAGACCTTCAAAAAAGCGCCAATAATGCTTTGATAACGCTTTTTTCCGGTTTCAAAGACGTTACTGATAGTTTTATTCATTTCCGCTAGATGGTAGTGCCGTTGACATTCAACCATGATCAATTTTCGCCAAAAAAAGTCTCTTGGTCTTACAGTTAGCGAGTTGATGTCAAGAATACCATGTTAGCCGAAACATTTGCAATTTTTTCAGTTTCAAAAACGTTACTGATTGGAGTTTCATTGATTTCCACTTTGATATCAACACACTACTAATTCTTTTGTCAAAAAACAATAACATTGCCCTGAAAGACTGGCAGCCGCGACGCAACCGCAACGCTTCTGATTCTGATATCTCGCCTTTCAAGCAAATCGATATGCGATGCGTCTTTAAACATAATATGAATCCATTTCTGGATTATACTCTGTTTTTAAAGGCGCATAACGGCGACTTGGCAAGAAGTTTTATTGAAGCTCTGCGTTGCGTGTCGCGTTGCGGCCGATGGAATTTAGGCTAGCTGTACGTATATATGTAGATCGTTTTGCCAGAAAACGATAATATGATCCACTGTTTCATAAAATTTTGATAACCTTGAATCAGGTCTGACTTTCGTTCGAAGTATTGACAATTGTTATCTAAATTTGTATATTTTCCTTTTCTTTATTGGTTGTGGCTCTAGTCAGTAGTCACGAAAACGAAGACCTCGTTTGAATGATTTTTTTTCAAAATTGGAAATCAAGTAATAGCCGATTTCTCTTGATAGCTCTGCTCATGAAGAAGTTTTGAAACAGAACGAAATCATAAGCTTTTAACAATTTTTTGCAACAACAACTCCATTTGAAATGGGTATCAAGAAACAGTTAAATAAATACCGAACAGTTTTGAAATTGATTTTTGAGAAAAATAATACTATTTCACTTCACACATATTGATTTAATTCCGGAACTAGTTCAGTTCATTGATGCGATAAGCGAGTCTAGATATCGATTTGTGTTGGGAAGGGGAAGGCAGCCGGACGTTTCGCAACTCTGAAAATGCACATATGAGCTGAAAAATCAATTTACTATCACAATTAGTTAGTTTTACAGCGAGTACCATGAAGTTCATTTTTTTCGAGAATTCGATAATTTGTCCCAAATTCTTACAATTAGAGGGGGTACGGAATCAGAAAAACTTTTAAATTTACAGAATAAAATAAAAATTTGAAACAGGATTATTTTTCTGAAAAAAATTATTTTTTCGGTTTCAAATTTTTTTGAAAAAGTTTCCAACATGATTGTCAACAGTTGAATATAAGAAAGTAAAAATGAAAACAAGCCAAAATTTTTTTTAAAGGTCTGGTGGTCTTGGTCTTGAATGGTCTTGGTCAATGGTGAATGGTCACAATGGTCTTGAAGTCAAGGCCTTGATTACACTTACTTTGCCGGCTATCTCCAAAACGGTAAGAAGTATCAAAAAAATGTCAACAGCAAAAATACGTGGAATTTCAAGGGCTACAAGTACCTAGTTGACGGTTTTTTGGAATCTCTTACCGTTCCTGAGATATAATAAAAAATAGACACTACCTAGCGCAAAACCTTAACTTTCGCAGTTGTCCGGAGGCATATCTTACCCATACTTATGAAATTGCCAACTTAGGGATGAGATCACCAAAACTTGTCGTAATTGGGTTTTAGTCTTGTGAAAGTTTCTAAAAACTCAACTGAAACTGGAAAAAAAACATATTTTTCTCTTCCATCGGCAAAATATTGACAGATCAGCGAATAGGTCATTATATTTTAACTTATAACTCGGTAGCGGTAAGAGGTATCAACAACTGGTCAACAGCAAAAATACGCGAAATTTTAAGGGCTACAACTTCATAGTTGACCGTTTTTTGATAGTTTTTATGGTTGCAGAAATATAAAAGAAAAAACATGGTACCTATGGCAAAACATACCTTCTTTCCGTTATTTACCTCATTGAATATTTCCCTGTTTCGAAAGCAATGGATTATGAAAAACGAATGAATCAAAACCGTTTCTCCACAGTTCAACTTTATCTGTTCCCAACCGAATCTCTTCTCCAAAGAATCCATTTCCAAATACATATACACATTACACACATATACATACGCATATCTCCCATTTCGCCATCCTCAAAATGTCCTCAAAAGTGTGAAAAGCAGAGAGAGAGAGAGAGACAAGAAACATGATAATTTGTGGTTGGGGGTCCAAGACAAACAGAAGGACGTCTCCTCCTTCTCCTTCTCCTTTCAACCCTTCCTTCCCTTCCACCCGCTCTTTTTCTCTTCCCGGATTCCCCCTTTTTTGCTACTAGACAAGTAGAATGGACATTACATTACACCTTGAGAGAAGGGGGGATATCAAGTTCCGTTTGTGGTCTTTTGAGCCTCGATTTGTTTTGTTTCCTTGGTCTTTCATTGCTCCGGAAGGCTTTAGAATGCTCCAGAATGCTTCTGGAGTCTCGTTTTGTCATTTTTGAGCAACTGCAGACCGTAAATTCGAGTTCTTCTGAAGATTAAGCGCCTCTTTCTTTCCATCGCTGATCAATGAAAATCGCAAAAAACAGGCAGCTAGATGAAAAAATTAATTTTTTGTTTTGCAGAAGACTGGACGACCCAAGGAGATGTCCGCGCCCACCAGGTTACTGGGTGAGTCCATTTTCAATATAATCTTCATACTACTAGTGTTACTCAATTGATTAGCCCTCGAAATAAAAAAAAACTGATATGGATAATTTAAAGCGCAATACTGACCAGCTTTATTGTGTAGATAGACCGATCAGATGGTTCAAGATTATGCGTAACAGTGAAAAGAAAAAACGTTTTTCGTAAAATTCATCCAGCTGGTCAGTTACTGTATGGCAATCAGTCTATTTATTTTTAATTTACGCTTCATCTATATCTTATCACTTTATCGGCGTTTGGAATAGTGATATTTTGATATACTGAAGCCTTAAGCAATATAATGCTTTGATATCCTGCTCAGAGACTTACAGAATACTGGAAACAGTGAAAAAACGTTTGAGCGACAGCTTTCGAACAGCTGGTTCAGTTATTGGTGGTGTCTCTTGAAAAATGGGCATTGAAAACTGAAAATGAGCTGGATATTTTCCTTTTCTGAAGGGAAACTCCTCGAGGACTGGCTGTGACGCGACTGGTCCCGCAGCGCTCTCAGCGGAGCCGTTATCACCTCGTTTTAGGAAGATCCCGACGTTTCGCAACTCGAATTTTTCTGTTCAAAATGTTCTCTCAACTTTCGAATCCTTGTATCTGCTGAAAAAACCATGGCCTCGAATTTTTCAGTTGCAAAACGTTAAAATTTTTTCGTGCCTATTCCAGTTAACACAACACAATGGAAAGCAACCAATTCTTTCGATTTCTAGAGCCATCTATAAGAGAACACTTGGAAACGGTAATGTGCTTTGGCTGGTGCTTACAATTAAATTTGTTAAGGATTTTCAAAAATGGATCCAGTTAAAATTGAGAAGAACATTTCCTTCCAACATATTTTCCAAACATCTAAATTTTGAAACAGTATCTTGAGTTTTTCAACGCACTATTCACCAATGCCAGTCATAACCTTTCCACAGTTTCTGAAACTGTTTATGCGCACTTGCATCGTTGGATGGCCAATCTACGAGTAAAAGAAAAGTAAATAAAATAAATTGAAACGATAGCGGTGGAGAATTAGATGTTACCGTATGGCTTGGGTATCAGTATCATGCGTCAATGCTCTAGACACTTATAATTGCAAGCAGTCTTTAAGATATGCGACTATTTGCTGTCTGTATTACTATTCCCCACTTCACTTATGGTTTTCCACAAGCTTTGAAGCTGAAATATTTGTTCACTTGGAGTTCTGTTTCAAACTTTGCAATAATTTAACGAGAGTTATCCATTCAACTACAGTCATCAAATATCGATCCTTCGCATTATCATCTCTGTCAGATTTTTCATTGGAATATCAACTTGTAGTTGATTGTGAGGGCACTTGAATGTTGTCATATATCTCAGGAACGACAAGAGATATAAAAAAGCGGTCAACTAGGAAAATGAAGCCGTTGAAGTTTCACGTATGTTTGTGGTTGACAACTTTTCGATATCTTTTATGGTTATTGAGGTACTTGTTGTTTGAAAAACACCAGTATTATATGTTTTGCACCAAAAAACTTTGAAAATGTGCTGAAACTGGCAATGAAGATAATTTGATTTCAGTTGATTGTTTGCTCATAATTTCTAGCTACAGTTCACATTCAGATCATATATCAACTTATCATGCTCATTTTATCAAATTGGATTTCGTTACCATTAAATTTACTTCAAATTCCCAACCTATGATACCCATCTGAAACCGATTACTATTTTTCCCCCAAATGAAGCCCCCTTCTGTTCCATGCCTCTCCCCTCCTCAACTCCACTTCTGCCGCATTTCAAAACGTCGAGTTTCTCGTTTTGCTCGTTTTTCGTTTCGAGGCGTGAAATGCTGCTTCTCCGCTCCCCTTCTCGTCTTCTCGATATCTGTCTCCGGATGCGCCCTTCGCCCCCGTATAATTAAATTGAGCAACAGCAGCACCAAATGTGGCACCTCGCAGCCACACAACGCTCCCACTTTGCTTTTTGTGGCTGGCTGGTAGTTTGCCAGTTTTTCGAAACGGCTAGAACAGCATTTGTGACATTGAGTTTTATTTTTTTGTGGAGTGGAAAACTTTCCAGTTTCACCAGTTTTTTATTTGATTTAAAGACTATTTTATTCTGTTCCAATAGTCGCATTTATAGATATTTACATCTACTCATTTGTTTCGCCTATGAAGAATGTTAAAAACCTTTTACATTAAAATGTTTCAATGAGTCGCATATCATCTGATTGTGAGCAACGGTTTAACTTGAAATTTTGAAATTCAATTTTTTCAAAATGCTCTGTTTCAAAGATGATTCAAATCCAAAAGTTTGAAATTTTGTAGTTTTGAACGGCGTAGCAGCTGATAGTCTATTTGATCCACTTTTATTTCATCTTCCCCATTTAATTACATTTTTTGATAAATAGCCACCGGTTCCGCTCCCTCTTCAACATAACTTTCAAAATCTTTTTGGAATTGTCTGTTTTACCGATTTCTATTTATTTTCATAATATACCCTGCAAAATCACAACATTGCCTAGAAACCGCAATGTTAATGTCTTGTTTTTTTTCAATCTACCGCTTATCCCTGCTTCATGAACCCTTTATTATGTGTCGCATTTCTATATTCTCAGTTTGTTTTTCTTAGCCACAGTTATGCAAGTTTTTGGGATCAAAAAGATATTTTTTGTGAGCTGATTCGACATCAGTTGCTCGTTGTAAAATGGTTGTGACTTTTTTCAGTTTCAAAGATGTTTCATGTCCTAATAGCTCTGAATTTTTGAATTACTTTGGCGAAATTCATTGTAGTTTTCCACATTTTTCCGAAAATCTATCGGACTCAGTTTCACAGAACAGCAATATTTGTCGCTACATTGCAGTCAATTAATTTTTCGTTGTCGGATTTTCTGCATTTATTTCATTTTCTTCCGTATTCATTAGCTTCATTTCGATGACTGTTTCAAGAAAAAGTTGAATAGTTTGTTATTTTCAATAATTTCAGTAGATGTGACATGTATCACTAAAATCTCAAAGTTAAATAGGTTTTATGCGCCAACTATAATTTCAAATTCTCATTTGTCTCATTTTCCACTGTTTCATGAAACGGTAATCACTTATTCAATAGCCACCGGTTCTGCTTTCCCCTTAACAGAACATTTGAATCTGCATTAAAACGTCTTTCTGATCGATTTCTATTCATTTGTATGCATTATTATTATTAGTCCACGGCACAGATCGCCCCATTACCTAGAATTTGCAAACCGCTACGTTTGTTATTTTATGAAACCGTAATTTCTTGTTTTTTTTCTTAAATCTATTTTTTATCTCTGTTTCATAAACCCGTTATCATGTGTTATATGAATAGTCTGTACAATTCTCGATAATTTTACCATAATTCTAGACGTGAATCTTGATCATAAATAACTCATTATCAAGTTTTACATATACACCATTCATAATCTTTGTTTCGATAATTTTCATATTTGACTCTTCTCACTTTTTGCTGTTTCATGAAATAATCACTTTTTCAATATTTCCAGCCACGTCTTGTTTTCGTTTTATTAGAGTCAGTGACATTTGCATAAAAACTTCTGTTTTAGCGATTTCCATTTATTTTCACACTTTTCTTTCTTATTTCTTGGCGAAAAGAGCCACAAGGTCTAGAATTTGCAAGCCGCTATACTGTTTCCTGTTTCAAGAAACGTTCATGCTTTATTGCATAGTCAGTGTGCTAGTAGTATTCAAGCTTTCTTGTATGTTTTCATCCCTGTTTCATGGAACGGTAATCACTTGTCGCTTTTCTACTTTTCTAATGTTTTCTTGCTATTTAACTTCAAAAACCGACCCACCCAGACTCTATTTCTCAACCTATTTTGATGCCTTTTTTTTCGAAAACTTTACAGTTTTACTTGCTCTTGATGATCGGAACGCTATTATCGGAATACATTATTCAAGAGTTGCATGAAGTGGTTTCGATTTTCTTTTCACAATCAGTTTCAAAGATTTTTTAAGTCCTAACAGGTCTGAGTTTTTGTATT
>LR577139.1:0-12211 GCA_900536345.3 Caenorhabditis sp. 39 LS-2015
GTCGGCATCGTCACACTCTCGAAAACATTGCTGATCCTGTCGGTCACAGATTCCTCCTTAGGCTCCTTCTCAGCCGAGTGACTCAGTTCCCAGAGTCACCGTTTTCCGTTGTGTGCGCACCTTAACGAGTTTGTCGTCTTCGAGTTCGTCGTTTGCCTACATTATTTTGTAGTTCTCCAATTACAGTCACGACGCAATGATGTTGGCATCATCAGCGCCCACGGCGCCAAGTCTTCTGCCGCCGAGCAGTCAGCCATCCGCCGCGACGACCACTTCCCGATCCACTGCAGACGACTGTTCCTCTTCAACGTCGCCTACTAACACAACCGCTTCAGATGCCTCGATGGAGATGTTGACAACGCTGATGAACGGAGCAGTTGCAGCGGTGGGAGTGAACTCAGTTCCGGGCAATTCTCTGGTTAAACAGGTGAGCAAGAGATGGGATCAAAGAGTAATCCGGACCATAGAACGTATTCATTGTTAAAGAGAGTGAGGGTGGTGTTTTGATCACTTTGACCAGGTTCGCTTTACACTTAATCCGAGATTAAATTTTTGCGAAAAGTCAGATAATAGGGTGTTCTCGATAAAATTCTTTGCCTTCAGGAGTCACCGCCTTTAACGACGCCGCCACTGTTCAATCCAGAGTTTGCACTGCTTCAGTTCAGTCAATTATTCCAAGCTCAACAGGCAATGGCGCAGTTCCATAATCAACAGAGCCGACAGCAGTTGATGCAGCATCAGCAGCAGCAACAGCAGCAACAACAGCAACAGCAACAGCAAACTCAGAGCCAAAATCAGAATCCCGCAGCAACAAATAACGGAGAGAGGAAGAGGGTACGAAGACTACAAAACTGTGCAATCTGCTCTCTCAACCCGTTCTTCTTTTCAGTCCTACCCATGTACATTTCAATTTTGTGTAATATGCCAAAAAGACGTGCACTCGTCGAAATTGCCATGTCACATCCGACAGTGCCACGTGGCAAAGCCAATGTTCCAGTGCCCGGCGTGCGATTTCACTTCGACGTATTCGAAAAACAATGTGAAAAGTCATATGGTTTCGCTGCACGGATTAGCGGGTGACCCGATCAGCTACATGGATCAATATGCGGGACAAGTCGAGGAATTCATGAAGCTTTGCTTTCCAAACGGTACGGTAGACAGGAAATTGGGAAGGGAATACGGTAGATGTTTCAGTGCGGGGAAGAGGACGACCGATGCAGGGAAGGAGCTCTCCGAAGTCACCGGTCAGTCCGACTCAGTTGGGAAGAAGATCGAGTCAGACATCCGGCGGAGGGCCGACTCGCAGGAACACCGTGTCGCAGAATGACATGCTGGCCACTTTGCAGCAACATCAACAGCAGCAGGCGGCATTCCATCCACTCCGAAACTTCCGGTATGTACTACATACAGGAACATTGTCACTAGGAAGAGGATCCCTGTTCAGATTCAACGCTCTGCAGTCCATCTTCCCCACGGTATTGGCAAACAATAACAACAATACTATTCTGGCCGCCAACAAGCATGTCAACAACTTTCTGATCAAGGTTGGTTTCGTCGTGTTTCAGAGATCATTTGATAAGAGATTATTGTTCCAGCAAGAAGAGAAAGAGGTCTCAACACCAGGCACCGTGTCTTCCGAAGACATCAAGAACATCATCTCCTCCACCACGTCACCTTCCCCTCCTCTGATGTCACCTGGAAACAAACTGCAGCCAATCAAACCGGGAGAGAACGCGCAACCGAAATACCTCAGCGGACCGATGGTTTGGCCAGTACTGAATGATCTTCAGATGAAAGGAACCATCTTTGCCGATTCTCGCAGTAACATGGAATTGTACGTGGAGAACATTGCTCGACAGATCCAGCCGACTGGAGTCTACGCATCATTTTCTCTCAGTGAAGAGTTGAAAGTTGTGATCGAAGAAGTTCGAGTTCGGGTCACTTCTCAACTCTTCGAAGTGATGTTTGCCATCCACCGCATGGACATCAAGACTCTCGAGCACGCCGTCGTCGACTTGCTGCTCCAAATTGCTCCTACGAACAGCGATGCTCAACTGCTCCTTAAAATCGCCAATGTCACAGATCCGAATGTGGAATTCCTCATTGGACTCACCAAGATAGATCATATTGAGGAGAAACTGGAGACAATGAAGCATATGCACTTGTTCCCGATGCAGATCAGCTTGTTGAAAGAGGTATTGGCTAGACAGAGACGTGCGGATTTGAGCAAATTATTTCAGAAAATGCACAATTTCGAGTTAGCTGTCAAAGTGCTTGCCGAGAGCCGGGCTCTGCGGAATGTTATGCAAGTAGTGCTTGCCATTCTGAACATTGGCTTCTTCGACGACCGGCAATGTCTCTCCATCAACGGGTTCTCTGTTTCCGACATTTGCTCCATTCTCTCGACTGTAACACCTTCCGGCCAAACAGTTCAGTCAGTATTGGCAACTATCCTGAAGGATGAAATCAACTTGGATCTCGATGAACTCTTCGGATTGATTCCGATTCTTGAGAAAATCAAAGACGAGGACTACAATTCAATTGCAGAAGAGCTCCTGGCTCTCGAAGACAAAACGTTACGGGCTGAAAGGGAAATGGAACACAGTGGATCCAATATTCCGCTGAGCGAGTTCGTTGAAAACGCCAAGTTGATCTCCAAATCCAGCTGGGATTCTTTCAACTCTCTTAAGGTACCCGCAGACTCTCACAGTCCTCAACTAACATTTCGTCGTATTTCCAGAACAACATTCAAAAACTGAATGCTTTCCTCGGCAACCCATTGCCACGTCATCAAGACCTCCGCGATTCCCACGAGCCATTTGTCAGTGTCCTCCAGATGCTTCGCTCTCTGAAATTGGCCATCGAAATGGACGAGACCGAAGAGCAGCACATCAACGTCCTGTCTCCATGAATTCCTTCTTAATTCTCCTTGTAACTCTTGCCAACGCCTCTGTCCATACCCGTCCTCTTCCTCTGTTTCTGTGTCTTCTCCCTTTGCCAAAAAACAACGTAAGAACCCATCTAGTTTTATTTGTTACCGTGTTCTCTGTCTCCGTCTCCTTCTCCCTGTCGCTCTCCCATCCTGTGAATTGTGTTGTTGTTTCCCCCTCCTCATCCAAAAATATCTCTCCCTCATAATACACATAATAATAACGTTATCTTCAAAGTATTATTCTGTCCCTGTCGACCCTGTGAGTTGAACCCAGCCCCCGAAATCCCTGGATTTGTAATATAATCGACGTCGTCTTCTCTTCTCCACCCATAGCTTTTAAAACCTCCTTTCTCGCTCTCTATCTCTTTTTTCTCTTGTGAATTATGTTTATTTGGCGGATAATAAAAGTGGTTAAACTTTGGAATCGACAGTCTCCAATTAGAGTTTATTGAACAGATCCGAATCGTCGAGTTCTTCTTTTAGCAAGGGATACACTCGGACCAGGAACTCTCCGAGTTTCGGATCATTGATAGCTCGATGGATCTGCAAGTGATAACTGTTGATAAGCAAGCAACTTTTCATCTATTCACCTGTGTGGCATTTAACTTCTGGAACTCATACTTAGTCGCCACGTTGACTTTCAAAGTGCTCGGTCCGACGCACTTCCCTTCCATCTCCACATCGGTTCCCACATTTGCATCCCGATACAGTATCCGTTCCTTCTTCTTCTTCTTTCCCTTTTCCTTTTCCTCTTCCTCTCGTTCCTCTTTCCTTATTGTTACCGATTGCAACTCGCAGTCCGACAGCACATGATGCGTGGATTGTTCGATTTGTTCGAAGAGAATCTGAATAAAAAATAAAATGACAAATCGAAATGAATTGTGACTGATTATTTACAGACAACTACATACAGATCGCTAATTCGAAAGGAACGAGTCGATGACACTTTAAACGCACTTTAATCGACATGTCTGGGCCGAAGACGACGAGGTGGAGAGGGAAAGAAGAAGAAGTTGCTGCTGCTGAGAGACGACTTCGGGTACTGAAGTTGTGAAGCGGAAGGGAATGCGCAGGAAACGAATGAGTGATCTACGCTTGGAGAGGTGCCATGAACTTGATCTTTACAATGTGTGCGTGTGGCAACAAGAAAAACATTTTAAGGGGAATGGTCCTATAAATCACAAGTTGTCACTGACACCTTATCACTGTCAAAACAACAAGGAACTATTCAAGGCTATCTGAAAGAGGTGTCGGCTGGAAAACTGTTCGGACCGCCCGTTCAGTAAATCCACAATCAAGAGACTCTGGTTGGGGAAAGACGTAAGAGTCAGTTATGCCGGTTCTGGGTGAAAACATGCCCCTCGGTAGAAATTTTTTCGGAAACGGTTTGGCAAGGGGTCCTACGATCACAACTTTCTCGCTCTTTCGTCCTACATAGCTAGATCTAGCCTTTGCTCGTCCTATTTGCAGGCACATGTCGGATAAGTTTTCTTCAAGAGCTCGGCAGTGACCGCCACGTTCTCCTGAATGGAACTCCTTTGTCGTCACACAGCAAGGAAATATTCTCCATCACAGAGTCGAGATATCCACCTTCCTTCCCTCTTCCCAAATCAATCAATCTGATCTTTCTCTGATCTCGTGTTTTGAGCGTTCTGCTATTCCCTTGTACATTATCATCGACCAAAACACAAACTAAAGAGAGAATGCGTCCAAACTGATTAATTTATACCCCAACAATATGTGCGTCTTCCCTTCTCTCGAATCCCTCTCGGCATAGTGCACCTGTGATTGCGTGTAGATCCAAAACTTTCCCATTCCATTCTATTCCATCCGTTTCGTTTTGTTTTGTTTCTTCTTCTCCTCCCCGCTTCCCAAACCTTTTCCGTCTTTCCGTATGGGTACAATCTCTAGCAGCCTCCTTTCCTTCCCATCGCTTCCCGACGCGTCGTCGTGCAAATTAGGGAGAGAGAGAGAGAGATCGGGCCTGGTTCTTCTCGGGCGGCCCGCGGCCCCCGCTGCCTCATCTGCCCATAATTCATGCCGTATCAACCGTCCATCGACGAAAAGTTCCCGATACTCTTTTTGCTGATTCGCATCATCAGCCTCATCGCAGCCATCGACCCAATCCAATCAGACGCGCCGTTTCGCTGTCTGCGTCTCTTATCATCTCGTCACCCTCCTCAAACTCCTTCTTCTCATGACGACGTCGTCGACGACTTTGCATTTGCGAAGACGATCTCCTTTTTTGGAATCTCGGGTGGTATTTTGTTGCTGAAATGTGTTTTGTTTATGGCCACTTGGCAAGTAGAGGTTTTGAGGGGCGATTCAATCAATCAGCCCACCTAGTCAATGCCCCCACAAATTAGCGTGTTGTCTCTCCACTAATTCTGAAATTATTCATTGCCTGCTACATATTTCGATATAATCATCCTTTTCTCTGCTATTTTCCTTCTAATCTTATTACTTGAAATGTCTCAAATTCCGATCATTCTCTCCGATTTCATCACCATGTTCGTTCCGTTTCAATTCCCCCCTCTCCCCCTACAGTTTCCATCCCAACGTCTTCTTCTTTCTTTCTTTCTTTCCATTCCAAATCGCCCGGTGATTTGATTAGCGTAACTTGTTGTAGCGACCGACGAAAACGACGAAGACGGCGTCGGATCGAGCGATGGAAGAGGAAGATTTCGAAGAGACGGGCGGACGATTCCGTCGGACCCGTCGATTTCGACGACGGCTCAAAAAGGATTGGAGCCAGTTGTGGCATGATCTGAGCGATCCGAAACGTGAGTAGACAGAGGATGTCGGCGGCCGCACGGTTTGGCCTGATGTCGTCATGCATTAGTGACAATTAGATAATCAAAAGCAAGAAACGTGTTTTGTTTGCAAACGAGAGAATGTGTGAATAAAAAAGGGAAATTTGAAGTGGAAGAGAGCAGGAGATAAGAGAGACGCAGACAGTCAGAGAGGGGAAAAGATAAATTAGTATTCGGATCATTTGGGAATATCTTTCTTTTCTTTTTATCACATGAGATACAACTTGGGAAATGGAAAATGACGGAGAACACATCATAAACATTTATGGGTATATCTTGATCAAAATGTCACAATTTCTGAGAGAACTAAACAAAACGGTATATCGGGGTGGCGATATGTCGCATTAAACACTAAGATCAGTTTTTCGACTATTTCCACTCCAAATTTCCAGCTCCCAATGGGCTCAAAAAGTCCATGAAAATCATGTGATTTGGAGCTCTTCAAGAGTTCGGAAGCTCGTGACGCTTCCAAAATAAGTCTCCGATTTTGCAAGTGTCGACACTCGAATTCTCTCAGATTTCACAGTTTCTGGCGCCGTCTGACCCATTATCCGTCAGCTGACCATCCGAATTCCCAGGCCATTGTTCTTTTCTTCTTTCTGTGTTTTGTTCATTTGCTCCTCTCCTCTCCATTTTCTGCTAATCTTTACACTTTCAAAAGTCACAATCTATAAGTGTCAATTTGAAAAAGAGAAAGATTCGTTTGCTTCGGACGCTTGTTCCAATGAGACGGCGGGCCAAAGAATGAATTGTGTACAGTAATCGGAGGAAGATCTGGAAGTAGAATTAACGAGAAAAGAGAGGGAAAAGATGAAAAGAGAGAAAGAGAAAAGGAGAGCGGAAGCGATGGGATTTGGTCTGATAATTTGATAAGGAGAAGGGGGGGGTGAATGTGTTTCCGTGGAGTGCGTCACCCACGGGTTCGTGTACATTGATCTGGAGTGATCTGGAGTTTTGAAAGATCATGGGGAATGCATGGTTGCGAAATGTCGTGGTTGTGATAGCTGATATTCAGAAATGAGATTCCCGTGGCCCATCAACACTCCTCTGGAAGTCTACGAACAAGTCGGATCCGACAGGTTCGATCCTTCCTCGCATCGATATCAGATTCCGTTCTTCTGGAAGACACTTGCAGTTCCAGCGACACCCTCCTGGTTCGTTCTTTTTCTTTTCCCAAATCTAAGACTCTTTTCTCCAGGGCCCTTCTGGTCTGCATCATAGAGTCCAGTTTCGCTCTCGTCTGTTTCCTTTCCGTGATGCTCCACTATGCAATATTCCTTCCATGGTGCGACGTCTACTCGAAACCTTTAATCGTTTTCTACCTCACTGCACTTCAATATGCCGTATTTTATTCCTTCAAAGTGAGCATTAAAGTCCATATTCACCTCGAAAGTTCAACTGATTCAGGTCATTTTCGTGATCTCAATAGTAGAGAGGAACGCGCGTCTCCTTCGGCTGCAACTCTTTTTCCAATACGCCACCTGCGTCTTCCTCCTTCTCGACGCTTCCTTTGCACTTGCCGCCGACTTTGGAGGTTACAACGAGGAGCTGATATACTGTGATAAGAATCCGATTCTGATTCGCTTCGTCGCAATCGTCTCGCTGATATTTCTGTTCGTTCAAATGTTCCTGCGGATTATCACAGTTCAAGTGTACAATTTCATGTGGGACATTCGAAAGTTTCGGTTCGTTGTCTTTGAAATTCTGTTCTCTGATCTAAACAAATTGAATCGTCATTTGCAGAAAAGCGCTCAACAATTCGAAATGGCGGTACCGGAAACGGGTGCATTTCACCTACTGCTCCATCATGCAAGAGGATTTCAAGAACGAGAGACTGCAGGTGAGTGAGAGACGCAGAGACAGGAACAGAAACAGAGAACCGATTTGCAGAACAAGACAGTCAACGTGAAGAAACGATTCCGCGATGATCAGGAGGAGATTCTGAGACAGATTCAGAAAAAACAGAATGTAACGAATATAAACATCGCGCCGGATGAACCGTTCGATGAGAACCAGTTGGGAATGCTCAACAATACTACTCGATCAACTTCGGTACGTTTTTAATTTCATGCAGAAATGACTTAGCGTTGAAATCTAGATGTACAAGCTCCAAAACTGCAATTTTTCAGACGATGTCAACGCCTTCAAACCCGGCCACATTGGCTTCTCCACTCGGAAAACGGAAACATCGTTCAGTGTCTCAGTCTTCCAAAAAGATGCGCGACAATGATGGAAAGAAGGTATCGCCGCCGAAGAAGAGCGCGAGAAGGCCCGGAGGAATCAAAGTGCAACTAGAAGTGAGTCTTGATGGATTCCTGGATTATACATGTCATTGTTCTTTTAGGTCGACTACGAAACCGCCCGTCTGTTATTCAGTCCAAATCGGAAAAACGGCAGGATTCCGAACGTTAGCGTTGAAGAAGTCGATTTGGATATTGAAGACGATGAGGATGTGGATGAGCTGGTGGAAGAAGCAGAGCAGCCTTTGGTTTGATACCGCAGCGAGGTTGCTCCCGCTCCGGAAAGCGTTCCTCGCTGTCGAGAATAGTGTCCCGTTGCGTCGCGCCCGGCACTGAAAGTGTTACGAGTACTATCCCGCCCGGTCTCAATAGAGTAAGTACAACAAATAAGACAAGACATGTGTTTATTTGTGAAATGAAATGAACGTTGAATTCGACTCGTATTGATAAAGCTGATAACCGAGTATTGTGCTGGTTGATTGGGATTGAATTGATTTCGGGAAAACGGAGATTGGGGAGAGGAGATCAAAAAGAAATGAGATAAATGAAAGGAATCAGACATGAACAGAAGATCCGAAGCCAGTATTGGAATTGGAGATGAAGGTGCACGCGAGGATCGAGCTCTTCTTCCGGTTCGAATCGTCTCGGTTTGTAACGAATCTACTGCGTCTGAAATTAGATCTAATGACTTATCAAACCAAATTAAAAAATCAGATAACAAAGTGCTCGTATTGGGACAGATTGTGCTGAGGTGATAAGTGAAAAGGAAGTAGAAGCGATTTGGGAAAAGGAGGGACATTTGGACGACACGGCGGACAGATAACTGACCAGACCCGGTGGGACCCGGTTCGAATATGTATATGATAAGAATGATAGGAGAGGCTCATAAAATAATAACCGGCGTGCTTTCTTTGCCGCCGACAAGGCTCCTGAAATGGGTTCGGATACGGAGGGAAACATCGGGATTCGGCTGGTTAGGTCTCACTTCAAAGGGGCTTGGTTCCTTACCGAGATGGCGTCTTGGATACGTTCATGGTGGCTTGAGAACGGAATGGATGGCGGAGGACACTGCGGAACTGTTTGTTGAAGATCAGGGTTATCACTCTGAAATTGATATTGAGTTTTAAGAAATTGTCTTCCGATGTCACTGACCCATCCAGTGTGTGCACCAGTATCCACGCATACGTAGTCAGCAGAAAGTTGGGCCACCGATTCGGTGACTTGTACAACGATTCAGAGTCTAATGGCACTGGGAAGCTATTGGAAATATAGAAATAGGTGACGAGTTCGATGACGTAGAGCAGTCCTTGGAGCGTGACTTGCTGCACAAACGCCGTCTCGACACCTCGTCTCTTCTTCTGCTGCGTCGTTTCGAACGTCGTCGCATTCTGCTTCTTGCGATTGTGCATGTGCATTCGGCAGAAGGTGAAGCTGTTGGTGATGGCGAACATTGAGATGACGATGAGACCTCTGAAGAGGGAAATATACAGGATGAAGAGGAGATGGGGAGCCTAACCGGAAGAACTCTGCATAGTAGACATTGATCATCTCGCATGGTGGACTGACATAGTCCAGCATCCATCGGGGAATCGAGAATCCCATCCGGCAGTCGACTATGATCAGGAACCACGAGAAACCAAAGGAAACGAGCACGATTGCACAGACAATGACAGTCGTGAAGCGTTCGGTGAAGATTGTTTGGTAGCTCGTGGGGAAGTACAGCGAGATGAACCTAGAAGCCGATGGTCAGATTCAGGAAAGCATTCAACATGAAATACCTGTTAAGTGAAATGACCAAGTGGGTGTAAATGGAAATGTCATAGCAGATGAGGCAGAGTTGTGCGAACCGCGAAGCGATACCCAACGATTGCAACGGTTTGATGTCGCTGTAAATGTGAAGTATCGTTTTCTGGAAACCAGCGAAACCGAATACGCTCGGCACTTCCGCTCATGGCATCATCGGCAGTGGTGCGCCGCAACGAAATCTCGAATTTCGGCGGCGCAGTCTGCCTAGAAAGTCATTTAGCAAAAGAAGACTCACAAGAAGAGCACCGGAGCAAAGTAGAAAGCCCAGACGAGAACAAAGACGGCGTCGCCGGCGGCTTGAAGTTGAAGAAGACGTCCGAAGGAATTCCGGAGCAGGGAGAGACGTTTGATGTAGCAGGCGATGAAGGTGTTGCAAGCGAAGCCGACGAAACTTGTCTGGAATTTGAGAATGTTTTGCTTCGATTGTGTGAGTCACTACTAGAAACTCACCAGGAATATGAGGATCGCGGCGATTCTGTCCATCTGCTGGACCTCGACATCTTCCATGAGAATCTGCAAAGTCACAGGCTTGCTTATGAACGCCCCGAGGCGATGAGAAGGAGGCGGTGAAAGGACACACACCACACGCGTTCTTTGGAAGCGAAAGGGTTGGGAAACCGGGAGGGACCACGCCTACATTTCGGGGGAGAGGCTGCGGAGAATGTATCGGATTGCACACAACAGCCGAACTTTCACCTCCATTATCTACCAGAATGGGCTGACGCTTTTAGATGGGCGGGCAAAGGGGAATGAGCAGAAGAAGAAGAAGAAAGGAAATAGGGGGATTATCAGAAGGATATACTATGGATCGACTGGAGACAGCAAATGTTTACTAGAGCAAGTAGCTGATTGACCAATTCGATTTCAGACATTTCCTGGAAACATGCATAGAAACGCAGAATTGTCGGGTCGCCGTGTTTCACATATTTACATGATGTCTGACCAATCAAACTCCAAAATGAAAGAGAAAAAAGAGGGGGTCAAGAGCTCAGCTTTCATGGAAAGCTTTTGACAAAAACCACTCTATGAAAAAGTTTCGAATGCTTTTTGGGGGAAAGGAGAAGGTGCCTTGTTGTGTTATAAGCGTATCATATACACTTTCTGCTGTATTTTGTTTTCTTCTTTCCTTCTCTGCCTGCTGCTTTTTCTTTCCACAATCGCAATCAAAAGTGAATCAGATTATCGTGTGTCGAAAGAGAGGCTTTTGGACGGAGAGAGGGACAGAGAATTGCTCAGAAATCGAGAGAGGGCTGCAAGTCCTTCTAGTCGATGGTCCGGAAGATGTTTGCACGTGGAAAGAAAGGGGGAGGATGTCGAAATGAAGTTAATCAACTTATTTGCCCGAGGCGACACGACACTGGATGACGGGGCAGAATAGGTCGGAAGACGGTGGGGGTGAGGGATAAAGGGCACTGAATGACGACGTGGAAGATACTATGGGAAAGTCGAAAGAATGATAAATAGCACATGCCTATGATATGCCTATAAGCTTGAGTTCGGTAACTCATCCGATCAAATCAAACCCAATTTTGGATCAAGATCTAAGAGCAGATCAAAAATGAAAAGACTCTTTGATTTCCGGGTTCTAGGTCTAGTTCTAGCCTTAGAGTTTCTGCTCTGATTTCCCAATCAAATTGCCCAACTTACCCGCCACAAATCACGGATCAAACGCCGCTTCGAATTCCGAGAAATGTTCAGAAACGTAGCTGCAGTTATAAAAAATATATACGGAATCGTACCAATGCCTTCCTCGAATCAAATCACGATCCGGCAATCTTGTCAACAAGACAATATACACAGTTATTGGAATCCGTGTCGGCCACAAACAAACACGACAATAAATAGAAATGTGCTCACGTCGAGTTCACATGGAGCAAAAAACCCGACGACTTCAGAGAACTCCCGTGCGACCTGCTGACCTAATTGGGCAAAGTGATTGACGGATTCTAGAAGGACTTGGAAGAAGTTGGAGGGGACAGCTCAGGCAATTTTTGGCGGAAGCTCGGCAGAATATTTGCCGGAGATCGGCCTGTTGCTGCTAAAATAGGCGGGTTGCTGCAGAGCCGAACATCAGCCTGACATTAGCAGGTTATCGGCAGATTATCGGCATGCGTTTCGCAGGTTCACGGCAGATGTTCCTCTCGCGAGACTCGCGAAGTCAAGAAGCCAGTCCTTGCAGCGCAGAGCGGAACATCGGCGGAATATCGGCCGATATACGGCCAAGCATCGGCCTATCTGGAAACGCACCGCTGATGGTTTACTGGCGCAATACTGATGGCTCTTCAATTTTTACATTTATTATTTTCCTAAATATATTTCGTTTTGTTCAATTTTTATGCTTTTTGGCTCATTCTTTCATTATTTTTTCGGCAGAAATTATTTATCTAATTTTATCTTACAGATTCCGCTATGTCACCACA
>LR577155.1:0-22793 GCA_900536345.3 Caenorhabditis sp. 39 LS-2015
TCTCCAACCGGAGGCCCTTTCGGCTAGTTTTTTACATTTCTTGTCGTTCCAGAAGGATAACTTTCAAAAAGTTTGTGTGAAAAATGGTATCTGAATAAGCAATTCTCACTCTGGCAGCGGCCGACTCCTTTAAACCACTTTCCGCGTTCATACCATTGCCCTTTGGCCGCCCGATTGGGATGCAGTCGGCGGCCAAGTGGTTGCGCGTTTGTTTTCTGTGCGCACGGGCGCGGGTTCGGACCCGCCTGCCCCCGTTTTATGTTGCACGCAAAAAAGTGCGCACAGAAATACAAACGGAAAAACGGAAAAACGGAAAAACGGACATACGGAAAAACGGAAATCCGGACAGAATAGGAAAGTTATTATATAAGAATGATTCAATTTTTTGTATTTGATCTAATTAATCAGACCAAAAACAAAACACGTGCAGTATATAAACATAGTACCGCGAGCTGTCAGAAAAGAAGATCCACTATAATGAGCTCTACTTTCTTTCTCAACCACTGTGGGCAGACCAAAAGAGTTACAGACTAAAGTAAACCGTGACTCCTTCCGGGAGGTAGGTTTTCTTCAACAAAACGCGTCCAACAATCCCAATTTAGTGACAACAATTTATCTATATCAAAATCAATAAAAGAAAACAATTTAAAATGCACAAAACCAATAGAAAAACTATACGAATATAATTCAAAAAAACCACGCCGGCAAATTGTCATCATCAGCAGAGATAAAGTCGGCGCAACTGTACGAGCGGAGCGTTGTTGAGAGTTATTGGTTCGGCACTGGGATGTTGCAGCCTGGGGAACTGTGAGGGCAAACCACTTGGCTTACTCTAACTTTCCTAGAGGAATCTATTATGCGAATGATGATGCTTAATGCGTGTCAATTCAACCCTAGTTGTACAACTAATTACTTGATCACACAAAGCTCGCTCATCGTCTTTTACTCTGTTTTGTCAAAACATAATGATTCATTTAACGTTTGATAACACACTTTTCAAAATGTATGTGTTTTATTTGTTTGAAATCAAGTCAAAACACTTTATTTTTTCAAAATCAATAACAGTTTTAAACAGGGTGGGCAGTCCTGAACAAAACTGTAGTATTTCTTGAAATATAAACCGGTAACCAACAGAACAACAAACGAACGTACAACAAACATATACATACAATGAAGTGAATTTTTTTAATGCAGGTAAAAAATTAAAAAATCTGTGAAAGCTTCCTGTTTGTTCAAACATATAATTAAAGCAAATAAGTTAAAACATCAATCATGAGAAAGTATTTTTAATCACTTTTTATACAATCAATAACCTAATTCAAAATTAGATCATTAATAATGCTTACAGTTTTTGCAGAGCTTTTCCCTTGAACAAAAGTGTCATGATCTCCTTCCACAACAAATACCTAAAATGTTTTATTTATTTGTTGTGGTTATCTGATTTACTTACATTAGAGTCCTCAGAAACTTGACTTATTCCGTAATCTCGACCGACATCTTCTTCTCGAGCTGCCCCTTGTTCCGCTCTAATCAACGTTATATGTCCGTTGAATTTTCTTTCCGGTTTGTATCTTCAAGGAATACAAAATTGTTGTTAAGTTATATTTTAAACGTACTTATCGGCCATCAAAAACTTTGCATGCATCGCTTCACAGGCAAAGGCAACGGTTTCCGGAGATTTGAAGAGACCTGTTGTCATAACGGTATCTACTACCTAAAAAAAGTTCAATATTCTGTGTAGTGCAGAAAACAATACTTTTTGTACACGAGCTTTAAATCCAGGTTGCTGCAATAATTCAACTCTAAATTTCTTGTAATCTACGTTTGCAAAGCGAAGAGTCATGGCACACATAATTTCTGATTCAAAAAGAGGATTATTAACTAACGTGTCTCCAGTAACACCAAAAGCCATACGATAGACCTGTAATGGTTTGTTAAATTGAATCAAAAATCAATTTGTTACATTTCTGTAGGTCTGCATGTAGAGGTGAGATCCATCTAATAAAACTAATCTTTCCACTGCTTGAGGTCCATCCGATTCTTGAAGCATAGTGGCCATCTCAAATCCGATGCATGCTCCATAAGAATAACCAACGATTCTCCATGGACCAACTGGCTGGATTTTTTTCATTTCGCGGATATAGCACTTGGCAACATTCTCAATTGAGTTTTGCGGAACGTCTTTTGTAGATTGGAAACAATAAGCCGGAAATTCACATTTTGACATGACACGTTTCAACGGTGTTGCTATTCCTTCAATAGAATGAACAAAGAAAGTAATTGGTCCATTTTCAACTTTGTTTGCTTTAACAATGATATCTTGGGGGTCCAGATCGTTGACATCAACTCTCATTTTGAAAAGTTGATTCATCTGTTTTTCTAACATTTCGACTGTGTTGAGTTCAGCATCCCGTTCTCCTTCTTTTTTCATTTCAAGCTCATTGACTTGAAGAGCTGTTCCGGCAGATCCCCCATTTTCCGCTAGTTGCTGAAGTTTGTTCAAAGTGAGAGTTCGAATATCTTTCATAGAAAGAACAATATCGTAATCTCTTTCAAGAGCTTGCTTAATTTCTACTCCCATGAGGGAATCGAGACCTAAGTCGCCTAGGTTTGCATCTGGGTTGAGTTGAGATATATCATTAACTCCAAGAATATGAGCAATTGTTTGCATTAAGTTTCCACCTCCAGTATTCTTTTTTGTTCCCATATCAGCTTTTATGAACGAAGAAACAATTGGATGGTCCCATGACAAGAAATTGTCTAACGATGACAGACATGAGGGCATCCTGAAAATGTGTATGTGTTTTGAAGAGAAGATGTAAAAACCTTTGTGGTAAAGTTCCTCCAACCACTGTGTTGTTGTCGCCCATGTTTTCCAAAATAACGCCAACATCTCCAATAGCACCCCATTGAATAGCTATACCAGGATAACCATCCGCTCGGCGCTGATCAATCATCCTCTCCATTGTTGAATTAGACCATCCATAGTTTGTTTGTCCTGCATTTCCACGTCCTGATGTGATTGAAGAAAACACAACAAACCTGAAAATTATAAATTCATGGTTTCACTTTGACACAAAATAAAGTAAACTGTTTTGTTTGGGTTTTACTATGCTGTCAGTTGATTGTTTTGTCGGCTGATTTTCTAATTTTTGTTATTGATAATAATTTTTGCGTTTGAATCTCTTTTGGAAATATGTTGAGTTTTTTGCCAAATCCTTTGTTTCTCCTCTTAGGAGCAGAACAATAACTTATTTCGCTCTTCATGCTCCTCTTAACAAAATTTCCTGAGCTACTACTGAATATACTAGATAACTAAATAATCTCAAACACTATTGAAAAAAAGTTTTAATCACGGCGATCGGCGTCTTTTTTATTTATCTGTATGTC
The DNA here is from genome assembly GCA_900536345.3 of Caenorhabditis sp. 39 LS-2015. NCBI lineage: Eukaryota > Metazoa > Nematoda > Chromadorea > Rhabditida > Rhabditidae > Caenorhabditis > Caenorhabditis waitukubuli. The sequence continues at coordinate 3,391 of LR577155.1, forward strand.
TACACGCGCTTTCCTTTTCCCACACGTTGCCGCTGCGTGGCGGGACCTATTTTACGTGGCTAAAAACGAATAAAATCTATTTCAGATAACTAACCATTTCAAACAATTTTTTTCACAATGAAGGCGTGTTGCTTGATCCAAATTTATGGTTCCATAGTATTTTGCTTCCGCAGCATCTTTGAAATTTTGAACATTCTGATTTTCAAACAAGCAGTCGCGTAAAACCATGGCTAGATGGAACACCCCACCAATTGGTCCAATTGATTGACATTGTTTAATGAGTTCGATAGAATCAGAACTTTTAGAAATGTTCAATGTTGAGACAAGGATTGAAACCCCAGTTCGTCTCCAAAAATGAACGCATCGTGCTTGATATCCAGTGCGAATTCCAGTTCTCGATGTGAGTACAAGTTTTCGAGCTCCCCGATTAATGAGCCACTGAGCCAGTTCAAGTCCAAAGCCACCAAGTCCGCCAGTAATAAGGTAAACATGCTGAGGATGACACAAAGTTCGACAAATAGCACGAACAGATATTTTAGATGGTGGGCAAACTTTCAAACTTTCTTCAGTGCGAATCTCCATAATAACCTTTCCTATGTGTTTTCCAGCTGACATGAAGCGGAATGCTTCTTCTGCCTTGTCAGATGGGAAAACGTGAGAATGGAGAGGTTTGACAACACCAGACTGAATTCCTTGCTCAAGCAATTTTGCTACTTCTTTCCATTCATCCTGCAAAAAAAATGTATTCGAAAATATTTTTGAGGGCACTCACAATGTCGCCTACAGTCGGATCCATTATTGAATCAAGTAGAATTCCGTGAACAGAAACATTGTCCAGCAACTTTGACATTCCAAGAGAAGAGTTTTGAGCCAAATCAACCTTTCCAATCTCGAGAAAACGTCCGTGTCTCGCGAGACATCTCAACGAAGCTTGAAGCATTTCATTTGCTAATGAATTGAGAACAATATTAACGCCTTTTCCTTTAGTGTGTTGACGAATATGGAGTTCAAAATCGGCAGAACGAGAATTTGCGAAATGATAATCTTCCAGCTGTGGAAATAATTTTTTAAGGAAAAGACGTTTTTCTTTTGATCCAACTGTCGTGTACACTTCACAACCCGCAGCAAGAGCAATAGCAATTGCAGCTTGTCCAACTCCACCAGCACCGCCATGAATCAGAACTTTGTCTCCTTTTTTCATTAGTCCTCTTCGCACTAATGCATAATAAGCAGTGGTATAAACAACTGGCACTGTAGAAGCTTCAGCAAGAGTCCAGTTATTTGGTACTTCCCATGCGTAATCCTTGTCGACCATTACACTTGTTGCAAGTGCTTGGGCAGGTAATATTCCCATAAGTCGAGTTCCGTCTTTCAAACGACCTGCGAATTCCATTCCTAAAAGACATTCGCGGTCAGCAAAGTTTCCTGGTATAGCATCAGGTGGAAGACGACCATAGGCAAGCATAATGTCTCGGAAATTAATTGGGGCATAGTATACTGAGCAGAGTTCATGCGAAGATTTTTTGTTGGATATAGCATCAAAGTATTGGTTCGGAGATTCAAACCATGTCAGCGAAGAAACGTCTCCCCTTGTCAAGGTGTTAATAAAAGCATGCTCACACTCTTTGTAGACATGTGCGTCTTCATCTTTTATCACAATGTGGCGCATTGATCCCCATTGTCCGTTTTGGTAATTGTTCGCGTGAAGATCCAATTGAATTAGTTTTTGAATGCATTCATTTTCAACTTCCCACGTCGGTGGAGCTCTACGAACTGACTGCTCTGTAGACATGTCAAAAAGAGAACGGAAACGATTAGATTTTAAATTTTCTTCAACAAAACATAGTGCAAGACCAACAACGCCATTGTCGCGACACTGAAACATTAGAGTTGAAACATAACAAAAAAATTCATACCTTGTTGCTCACAAGCCATATTGTTTCTGAATCAGGCTGATTCAATCGTTCTTCAATTGTTTTCTGAAGAGGGTCAATCCATGTGAACTCTTTAATATCATCAACATCCACAAAAGTTGGGTTTCGAGGTATTGAGGGTACACGACGAATGACGTATGTTGTTGTCATCAACGAAGGATCGCTTTGATAGTTACATAAAGTGAAATCCGTTTGCTTGAATAAGTCCAAAAGTTCATCATGAGTGAAAAACATATGATTTTGGCGACGTGAGGCCTGATCGAATCCGGTAAAATCTTTGCCACACAGGGCTTCAATAGCAAGTGCAATCTCATATTGAGAAGTGACTTCAACTATCATTATAAATCCGTCATCTCTTATTAAATGCTTGCAAGCGTCCAAAAACTCTTTCGGCTTCTTTTTATTGCTTAAAACTTTGTCCAAAACTAAATAGTCCAAATTTTTCACTTCTCCATGTCCATTGAAATTTTCGTCCAAATTGATTTTATGTTTTGTTCCGCCCAGTATTTCTAAGGTGCTGTCATCCAAGTGATCAAGATTTGTTCCGACGCAAAGATAGTCAACTTCAAGCAAAGGATGCGACGAGTTAGCTTCTATGCAATGCTTAATTTGATCTGTTGATACCATATCAACAGCCGCCATTTTAACATGATGGCCTGATGAGTTTTCAATGCAGATATCTTGAACACTTTTTATTACTCTATCACAGAGTAAAGCTCCTGCCCAGAGACGGTCAAGTTCAAAAATTCCACGCACACTTTTGATCTTGCTCTTAACTTGTTCTTCAAAGTCATCAGTATCTTCCAGATTGAATATCTGAGAAAAAAAAATTAAGTGATTTGAGTGTATTTCTCACCTCAATAAAATGATGAAGTACGGTACATTTCCCATCATTTTTGAACTTCTGCATTGTTTCTTGTGAAACGTCGAATTTCCCGAAAGATAGCAAATTTTCTAAAGCTTGTTGGATACTGCTGCCATGGAGTAATTTTTTCAATAGCCCAGCTTTTTTCCACTTTGAAAACCCAATTGCCAACTCGTTTCTGAGAACCTGGGTGTACTCCTCCAAGTTTTTGGAAATTGATGGATGATCTCGCAAACAGTGCATGTCGAAATGAGGTACAAAATAAATTTTCTCATGATAAAGTTGTCCTGAGCATTGTATCCTTCGAGAAACTGTATGCGCAGTAAGGTCGCAACATTCAACTCCACCAGCAATACAGCCGTTAGTAGCATGGTCGTTGCGCAGCTCCACAACTTGGATTCCGTCTTTTTCAATAATATGCTCAAGATGTTTTACTGGATCAATTCTTAGATGACGAACACGGGTAGGAAGACGAAGAGTGTCAGCTCTTTCAGCAAGAAGAGCAGTTTGGAGTAGAGAATCCAAAAATGTTACCCAATTTCCATTCCAATACAAATATCCGCGTTCACCCGAATTGCATGTTTTATAAATACCACGGAATGCTTGTCCGTACTCGTAGCCGCGTAGTAAAAATTCTTTGTATGCATCTTCGGTGTCTAGTTCAATGCGATCAGCAATTTCAGAAGTTCGAATGTCTTCAAGTTTTCCATAATAAAAAGGCTGACTGTCGTCAGGAAAATAAATTCTTCCGGAGGCAGCGACTTGCTCATCTGATATTATTTCAAAACGTCCGTTTCCAGGAGTCAAAATGACGTCTAACTTGACTGAAAAAAAAATTTAAGTTAGTTCAGCAATGTTATGTTTTACTTGGCTTTGAAATAATTGTTGCGGAAAAAACGTTGATGTCTTCAAAAACAACGGGCGTCTTATTGAAATCTACACTTTTCAGTTTGCATAAAGTCTTCCAAGCAAGAACCATATGTCCGGTGAATGGATACAAAACTCTTCCGTCAATTACATGATCAAGAAGATACGTCTCCTGAAATTCTTTATTCTAGTGCATGTGAGCGAGTATTACCTTAGAATCAGCAGCAAACGGGTCAATGTTATACGAGGCCGAGGCAGGTATAGAGCCTCCTCCTCCAGCTGTCATATGGCGACCATCTATTGTAGGCCAGTCTACGCTATGATCCCATTTCCACATTGGCCCAATCATTGGAGTTCCCTTGGGAACGACTCCTTTGTATTGCCCTCCTGGGTAGAGTTCCGTTATTTGAATGTTGACACCGGCTTGATAAATTTTTCCCAGCGATATCAGAAAATTTTCAAGTTCATCATCATTTTCGGTTTTTGGTTTGTTCATGAGCCCAACATTTGTTACTGTTTTATGCAATGATCTTCTAAGAACTGCTTGCATTAATGAATGAGGTGCCATTTCTATTGTAACAGCATTTGCTGGAATTTTTTGCAAAGCCTCATAGAAAAGTACAGGCGAGCATGCATTGTTCACGTGATAATCTGCAGAACACGTTGCAGCTAAGTCTGATTCCCATTCATCTTCGGGAACTGATGTTGAAATCCACCTAGATGATCTTGCTTTGGGCTCTGGCACTGCGGTTCTCATTGATTCTAACATCTCATCTTTCACTGCAAGCATTGCAGGCGAATGGAACGGAATACCAGACGAATCCACAACTTTTGCAAAAATGTCTCTTTCTTTCAAGCTTTCACAGAACGAAGCTACACCCGCTTCATCCCCAGACACAGTGACAGAATCTGCTCCATTGTGACAAGCAGCAACAACACCAGGTGGAGCTTGCTTTTTGACCTCTTCCCAAGTTAGTCCAACTGCAGCCATTGCTCCAGTGATTTCAGAATGCTTCATTATTGTTGTTCCTCTATGATATGCCAAGCGCATTGTTTGTTCACGTGTAATTCCACCATCCGCATATCCGCATCCCATCTCACCAGTTGAATGACCGATGATTCCATCTGGTGTTACTCCAAGAGCAAAAAGTGTGTCAGTCAATGCAATTTGAATTGCAGTAATTGCTAACATGCAATTTAGAGTGTTACTATTATATTGACTGGGATCGGGATTGCATAGCATTTCATATACGTTAAGTCCGTATTCTTCCAATGTCTGCAAGAAATATGTAGGTTTTTGACGTCCTGGTAATTTTACCTTGCTTGAAGCGCGAATAGAATCATCGAACAATGGTATTTTCATAAGTTTAATTGCCATTCCTGGCCACTGTGAACCCATTCCCGAATAGACAAAATAAATTGGACGCGGTTCCGTGACTGGTATTTTAGAAACGTTCTTCAAGGTATTTTGATTGTTTTCTCTATCCAAAATCATATATCCGCGAAACGGTAGATCTTTGGGTGGCAAGTTAGCTTGGTTGGAAAGCAAAGCTTGAAGGTAGAGATCGCCTTTTCTATTTTCCACATTCTCAAATATATGCTCTATTGACTCTTGAACTCTTCCACAATATCTGAGAGTAGTTGATGCGCTCAAAAAAAGTTAGTGTATGACATACGTGATTATTTTCGGGAATGGATGTTGCATTATCGGAGGTGCAACATGGTCTGCTGCTTTCAGTATCACGTGAGTATTTGATCCTCCGAACCCAAATGAATTAACGCCAATAATTCCTCCCAGCAAAGGAGTTGGCTCAGTTACCACCTTGAGTCGTCCGTCAAGTAATCCAGGGATAAACTGATTTGGTGTATTGTAATGCAAATTGGGAGGAATTAATTGCCGCTCAATTGACAACAAAATCTACAAAGAAAAGAGGTCAGTAATATATTGAAGAAATATATATTACCTTAGCTAGGGAGCACACGCCGGATGCCGGTTCTGCATGACCCATGTTCGATTTAACAGACCCAATCAATAGAGGATCAGTTCGATTTGAACAAAACACTTGGCAGATTGCATTTGCTTCTTGAGGGTCCCCAACTTTGGTACCAGTCCCATGAGTTTCCACATAGTAAACTGAATTGGGATCTACACCTGCTTCAGAATATACTTCTTGAAGTAACTGTGCTTGTCTTTCGCCAGATGGAAAAGTAATGCCCTGTTCTTTGTATCCTGAAAATACATTATTGGCAATTGTTCTAAAAAATTTTTTATCATTCTAAGCATACTCAAAAAAAATGTCTGAAAAGTTGTTTAAATCTCTATATATATATGTATATAACTTTTCCAAAAATAAGATCCCTATAAAATTGAAAATGTTGACAAACCATCGGTGTTTGATTTCGCATGTAAAACTGTTGCATAAATGCGTTGAGCTTTTGATTTTCGTTGGATGAATATAGCCGCAACTCCTTCTGTTCGACAGTAACCGTCACCAGAATCGTCAAATGACCGGCAACTTCCTTTATCCGTTAGCATACCCAATCTCAAAAACTGAAGAGCTGCAGTTGGCGTTAAAGTTAAATGCGCTCCGGCAACAATAGCAGCGTCGCATTGTCCCTGAAATTAGAAAGATTGTTTTCAATCATTTCAATTGCTTTTACAATGTACAACCAAATAGTCAAAGGATTTTGTTTTGATCAAAGTTTTTTGTTTTAAATCGAAATGGTTTGCTTTGCTGTTGAGTGATTTACTTCTTTTTAACTTTATTTACCTGACGAATGGCATCAATTGCAAGTTGCAATGCTAATAACGAAGAAGAACAAGCTGTGTCAACGGAAAAAGACGGTCCTTGTAAATCGAATGTGTATGAAATTCGGTTTGAGAACATTGAGCGAACACAACCCGTCAACGTGTAGCCCGTTACTGTTTCAGGGTCTTGTGTGAGAGCGCCAGATGTTTCTGAGGCAGAGCACCCAACAAATACTCCAGTTCGAGAACCACGCAAGTCAATAGGGTTGATACCTAAAAATAATTATTTTGTAGGTAATTGTTGTTAATTAAATTTAAAATTATTGAAAAAAAATCCTTATCTGACATTTTTGTATTTTTTTAAATAATTTTTTTTGTTATTGATTCTAACTACCTGCATCAACCATTGCTTCCCAAGATGCCTCTAGTAGAATGCGGACTTGTGGATCCATACAGTTTGCTTGCCTAGGAGTGACTGAGAAAAATGACGCGTCAAACTTTTTTAGATCTTTCAATTTTCCATGTCTTTTAGGAAGGTCGTAAAAACCAGGTGGCCACCGGAGATCATCTTCAGTTACCAAGTCTTCTCCGGCAAGTAGTAAATCTCCAAATTCTTTCACATTGTCACATCTGAATTAGCTTGTAAATACTACAAATGATTACAACACCTTGCCTTGGGAATCGGCCCGAGACCCCCGAGATTACAATTTCTTCTTGTTTTTGCCACCATAAAGTTGATTCCATATTGTCACAGGACTGCAGTTAAATTATATAGGTCAATTTGAATGTGAGCATAAACTCGTAAACATTAAAAAGCAAATTAGGTGAGCCAATAATTTTTTTTAAGAGGTGAGTCAATAATTTAAAACGAGCTAAAACTTAACGTTTAGATAAGCTTAAGCTATGTAGGTTCAGGTTCGGATTAAGTTACAAAATTGCATACGTATTGTACTTCAGTGACACGAGTGAAGACAGCAAAAGAACGGGGCAAGACAAAGATTTGAGTAAAAGATAAAAAAGAGGGACACGATATCGTATCTCTTTCTGGAATGTCTTATCTAGGTTTCTTATTCGTCGCTCTGTCAACGGAAAATCAAAGTAAGGTCGAGATGAAGAAAAAAGATTACGGGTGGATAGGTCCCATCTATAGATGACCTTCATCGCTGTGATCTTCTCTTGAGATACGGTTTTTAAGTAAAGATCTGCTGGTTGACTCTATTTCAAAACTCAAGTAGTAAAATTGTGCTGATACAGTCAAGCTTAAAGTTATAATTGTGAATTGAAAAATTCTTTTATAAATATTGTTTTACGTGGGCGGAGCCATGATTCACTTTGATTAAAAAAATTCAACACATTCTTGCAATAAAATATATCGAATGTTGCTCTTAGTTGTTTTTACCGCGAGAAAATGCAAACTATTCTTACCTGAGAATTGTCAGAAACGCGTTCCCAGCCAGTACTTGAATCCGATGATCCTACTCGACAGTTATTCATACTTTGGCAGTAATTCTGAAAGAACATACACTAAAAAGCAAAACAGAGACATTGAGAAAAAGCGACAACGAAAATCTTTGAAAAATATTATCTCAAATATTTGTGTCCAATAAATTTGGAAAACATGATTTAAAAATGTTTTACAAGAAAATTGACTTTGTTCTTTAGAATGAATAGGGAGAAAGGAGAGAAGTGCGACTATGACCATATATGACCATACTAGGAGAAGGATGTAGGGTGTGTCGTTTGCGAATGTCCTATCCAAGACCAGTAATAAGAAAAGAGTGACCTTGGTATTATCGCATTGATGTAAACGGCCAATGGAGGTCAAAACCTGCAACCAGAACTGGGATTCGATATTGGACAACAGTAGCAAAATCATTTGACATAGATCGCACAAAATTTTCAAATTCAAAACTGTTTGCATTTATTAAATTCTGATTATTCATCTGGAACATATTATGAATCTTAACGCAGGCACAATACAATTAAAAAATCATACATAAAGAAAATTATTGAACTTAATGAAGTGATCGGACAACATTGATCGGACAATCTAGTTTTTTCAAAACTAGTATATTTAAAAATGCTGTGTGATGAATTCTCCTTGTTAGTTTCTATAGTTTGAAATGTTTTTCAATAGTCAAAAACAATATTACGTTGAAGAATATGTTATTTTATTGAAGTTTTGAAAAAAACGGATTTCAAGGATTGAAGGGTTTTGATTGTTCATTTCTACTTTCAAAACTAGCTTATTTAAAACATTCTAAAAAAATTAGTCAAAACTGCTGGTTTTGAGCAATTTTAGTAAACATGCTCGGTTGAATGTTCGTTGCTTACACGTTACGTTATCCTAGAACTGATGTGGGCAAGAGATTGCTTAGGATAATTTCCCGTGCAAATTAAATAATGTCTACTTAAGGATAACCTAACGTCTTTCTAACGGAACTCGTTAAAAAGGTCTTAAGTAACGTGTACACAACAAACGTTTTCCCGAGTGGGGACTTTAACACGGTAAGTCAGTGTTTTAAAATAGTCTAACACTGTCAGTATTTAGCAGGTCAAAAAAAGACATATATAAATTTAGAAACGCTTTTTAATGTAGGACAGCTTTAAAAACTTCATTGACACAAAAAATATTAATTGCTACTATGTTATCTTGATGTTGTAAAATTGCTATTATGTTATCTAAAGACGCTCCGTTTTCCTAGACATGATGCGGGCAGATTATTTCATATTTATTAAAACGTAACAAGTCACGGCCATTTGGATTTTTTGAAAATGATTTTTTATTAATTCTGCTTTGGGTTTTGTAATTGTAGTTTTTTGCTGTATCAGTTTTTTGGACATTTGAAATGCAACCATATGTTTTTTAATATATCTGCCTTGAACAAGATTTTGCATGGTTACCTTAGCAACCACACAGCCTTGCGTGGTTATTAAATCTATCTCAGATATCGAACATTTAAAATGTTTGAAAAAATAAAAGAAGTAGCTATTCCCATAGGCACTGTGTCACCATGGCCTTCAAATCTTGCAGTTTGTTGGCTTGACACAAGAAATATAACTTATGTTGCTATTATTCAACTTAACAATGTGGGTTTTCTTTTTTTTTTTTAACATAACATGTAAAATGAAAAACTATGCAAAAGTAGAATACTATGTTAATTTTTTATTATTATGCAAAAAAGGAAAGAAGAACTATATGTTGCTTGTAATGAAAAAAAAAACATTTTTTTGAATGATACTTGGCGAATCCTCTGTATTCTTTCTTATTCCATTTTTTGAGCTTTTTTTGTGAAAAAATAATTATGAACCTGTTTTGATTTTTGCGCTCTGGTTTCAAAAAATGTTTTTGTTGTTCTATTTGCCTATCCAGAACGGTTTTTTCAATGTGAAGCTATGGCAACAAACTCAGATAAATGATTTTTAGTCTATCCAGAAAGTCAAAGCTGACTAGAAGATTGATCGATACACTTAGATATCTTAGTCTACACAGATTCTTCTAGGTTCGGAAATCCCTAGCGCGAGCTCCCAATCTATGAAGAACTGTTTGAAGACTCAACAGATCTATATAGATTTGTGAAGTCGCGCAGCGTGTGCGTCGCGATGCACTTTTTCGAAACTGTTTTTGCTTTTTATTGTTACTCTCGTTTTTTTTTCAATTTTCGCAGTGTTTCTGGATGTTTTTTTCTTGGAACTGATATTTTTCAGCAAGCCGCAACAATAGGAAACGATTTTTACGTCGGAAGTATTGATTAGAATCGGATACTCATTAAGAAATCCTATTTATGTGCCTCATTCTCTAGTCTACAATGCTCTCAAAAGTAACGTAAGTATAATTTCTAATTTACATTTCTCGTCAAAACAGCATAAATTCAGAACATCATGTGCTACTCCAGCATTGCCAACAATTGATACTACATTTATCGGAACATTATGGATGGAACGTGATTGGAGGATAACCTAGGATACAGGCGACTATGCTGTTTGGATTTGGGAGCCGCGACAACGCCGGAACTCGCCATGAGATCAATCGATTTTCCAGTATAATCAAATGCAATTTTAATTTTTAGCTCTAATCAATAAACGGTTTTTGTGAAAAAACAAAATTTTTTTGCTATTCTATTCAGCACGAAAACCAATCTTAACGAGCTAATTTCAAAAATACATTCATAAAAGTTATAAATCTATCTAGACCCTTATAAATCTAAATAGGGTCTTACCGATTCTATACAGAAGAAACATAAATCTGTCTAGGTGCCATAGATCTATTCAGACGCGTTATCAATCTATACAGAGAAAAACCAAAACTGGAAATGGGGATCTAGTTCCTAAGAAAACTAGGAATAGATTGGGAGAGTTTCTGGATATACTAAAAATCATTCACCTGAGAACGACATAAGAAGATAATAGAATATGGATTATATTGTCTTTTTTTCAGGTTCATGTAGGAAATTGGGACAACAAAATAGAGTCTGAGATAACATGGAATACTATAAAAACTTCTGAGCTGACTGGAAATGAGCGTACAATGGATGTCACAACTGTAATTGTTTGAAATATTACGATATTGCTTTCACCACATTTGGGCGGCAACGCCGAAAATCTACATCAAAGAAAAATATTGCGAATTGACGTTGAAAAAATCAAAATCCGGCAAAAATCAAAATTTTTTGCCGAAAACCCTCGAGTAGTGGAAAAATGCATGAAGTTTTTTAGTCTCGCGTTATGTGTTTTTGTCTCGAACTACTAAACCGAAACAAATCACCACCGGGATCTCTTGGCCATTTATTTTTAAGGACACGATTTTTATAGACATGCTTCTTTAGTTTTTATAATTTTTAGATCCTTAGTGATTTTTATCGACATATGATTTTTGTATACCAAGCCTAATTCATTTGGATGCATCCATAGAATCATTATCATAATTCTTATATTATAACCAGCCTGAGCCTGTGGCTACGCCGCATTAGGCTGTCGTGTCTCTTTTCTGGACATAATCAATTTCTGCATGAATACCAGAGTCGGGCTTAGGCTGAGACAAAGTCACATAGCATTTTGTGGAAAATAAAGCCTCTACAGGAAAAGCAACGACTACTTATCAAAAATGTCTGAGTCGCTACGCAGCGAAAGACTTCAAAATGTTTGGAACTGCCTAGAGTTTGCGGTGCAACACGAATGCATTGCGTTTTCGGTTCAAAAATCCACGAAAATGAAGTTCCAACTTGACGGCGCAAAAAAATAAGCGGAAATCAATTAAGAAATGGTGATTTTTTATCTGCCTTGCCAGCGCGCATGCTGCAATTTGTTTTGCCTAATGTCCCACGCAACACGCAGTGAGTCAAGCAAGACTCAGAAAAGTTTTGTCAGGTCAGGCCTATACAATATTCAGGACATTTTTTTAGTCTCTCAAACTGTAGAACTACAGGTCTTTTGTTAGACCTTTACTTTAGACTTTTAGACCAGGATTGCTCACTATATTATTCAAAATCGAACGGTGAGAAAGATCACTAGATATACAAAAATCACTTGAGATATAAAAATTATTAAAACTATAAAAATAGTATGTCTATAAAAATTACAATTTGAAAACAGTTGGCCCATCTTTTGCACCGATAGACGTTTTGCATGCTTGCGATTCCACAAGTTCTCTCAATGTTTCACCCGTCCTTACTTTTGTGCGTGTTAGACGCGTTTGCCTGTTATCATTTGAGAAACGTATAATACCGGTAATTACCGTGTTTGTGACAATCCAAAATATTTTTGGAGCATTCTCATGTTTTATGCGGCAAAACCCGACGGTGACCATTAAGCAGGAACAAATATTATTCATTTTTCGAATGGTGACAGTTAGGTTAATCCCCGTGAAATGGGTTTCGTTATGCAACTACGTGAACAACGTGAGAGAGAGTGAGAACGCGTGTGGACACGCAGAAAAAAATGAGACCGGTCGCCGTGTGCGGTCACGTCGCTGCATGACGGGACCCGTTCCACGTGGATTAGCCCAACTCTCATCACCTGAAAAATAAATAATACAAAAGAAATTAGTACAAAATAACACCATTTTCAATTAGGAAATATGAAACTCTTTGTGTATTTCTTGAAAGATATTGTTTAGATCTAATTACTTTGCGAGTATAAGGAAGAAAAAAATAGAAAAAACCAGAAATACGTTTTAGGTTGGTCTGGTTCACCCTAATGCGCGAAACTTTCCTATCGTTGTTATTGGTTCCACAAAGTTCATAAATGTATATGATATTAAAAAACCAAATCAAAAACCTCTTTACACAATTGGTCTAATTAATACTTTAAAACATGGCACCTTTGAAATTGGATGTGATGTTGGGTCATATTGTAGAGGAGTTTCATGCAATGATAACACGGTTCTTGTGGGTTAGTTTTAAACAACAATTTTCAAATATCACAAGTTTTAGGGACGCATTCTGGAGAAATCATCGTTTTTATGTGTAATGGCGACTCAAGTTTTTCAAATAAAAAAAATTTTAAGGTACACTTTTATGCAACCAATTTTTATGTTTTGTTAAGAGAATAATTTAGACCTCTTTCATTGTCAGGGGTTTGCAAAAAATGATACTGACAGCGTGAAACGATAAAAATAAATAAATAAATTCCTGGTAGTTTTTTTGAATGAAGTTGATTTTTTAAAACCAGTGATAATACGTTCTGTCAGGCTTTCCTTCTGTCGGGTTTACAATTAAAACTGCTGTTATGTTTTTGCCCCTTTGAGCAAGCTAATTGATTTTGAGCATTTTTTGAGTTTTGAGAATTTATTGAGCATACTAATTAAATTTTTGCGGTATTATTACCAGATTCAAACGAAGTGGCAAAGTCCGCAATTCGGTGTCTCGGCGGGTCCCTTTTTGGAATCGGTTACAGTATTACTGGCGCGAAAAAATTTCCAATTTTCACCGTGTGTTTTTTGAAAATATTTTTTCGCGCCATCGGACAAATTAATTTTTACCCGATTCCCCAACGGGACCCATCGGGCGCCCAATTGCGGACATCGCCACTTCGTTTGAATCTGGTAATAGGATATTGCATAAAATGCTTCCAATCATAACCGATCACATAAAGAAAAATTCAAGCAGTGTTTATATACGCATTTATATATTACAAAACAGCAGTCACCAGTTCAAACTTTTTTAGGAACACAAACACGCAATTACCGACATTTCCACTTGCCGATACGATGAAATTACAGTTAGCGCGGATTGTCAAGGAGAACTTATTGTCTGGCACAAAACAATAAAAAACCCAAATTCTCGCATACTCACAAAGTGATTGCTCTAAACAAAAGAAATTGAACAAATTTTTCAGGCAAAATATAAATGTAATTAACGTTTTGCGAAAACAAATCATTGTGGGAACATTGCAAGGAGTTGTTCAATACTATTCTGTCGCATCAGGAGATTTAATGTGTGAGGTACATTTGTTGCAATTTAGGTTTGCAATTTGATATGAATTTTTGCCTTATCAAAAAAAATAGTTTTCTCGAAAATTTTGCTCAAAAAATAAAAAATGAATAAATGAATAACACAAATGTTTTGCCCAAAGCGTTCAGACTGTATGCACTCAATTGAACCCAACATTTAAAAAAAACAGAATTCGTTTTTTTGTAATTAGATTCAGTAATTACTTGTTTCGGCTGAAATGCGATGTTGAACCTCAAAATACACCTATTACCTCCGTCTGACGATGCGCCCCCAATGGCAGAGTTTCTGCGGGACGGAAAGTCTTCCATCTCCCGTTGGTCTCGCCACGAACAGTCTGCCCAAAAAAAAGCACGAGATTCCAACTCGAACCCTTTTTGCGAGGGCAGCTCGCATGTGCAGGCGCGCGGGCACCGGCCGATCTTATGCAGCGCTGTGTACCGACAAAAACCGGGATCGCGATGGCGCCTATGTTTTGAGTTGCGCGGCGGCGGCCGACCTGGTGGGAGCGAGCGGTCGCCGACGCGCAGTGCATTGTATAGGCGCCATCGCGATCCCGGTTTTTGTCGGTACACAGCGCTGCATAAGATCGGCCGGAGTCCGAGCGCGTGGACGTGCGAGCTGCTCTCGGGAAAAGCGTTCGAGTTGGAAACTCGTGTTTTTTTTTGGGCACACTGTTCGTGGCAAGACCAACGGGAGATGGAAGAGTTTCCGTCCTGCAGAAACTCTGCCATTGGGGGCGCATCGTCAGACGGAGGTAATAGGTGTATTTTGAGGTTCAACATCGCATTTCAGCCGAAACAAGTAATTACTGAATCTAATTACAAAAAAACGAATTCTGTTTTTTTCGGTCAGCAAGTGTATAACACTTGAATTACTGATCTCCTTTACTCTTTTACTTTTACATTCTCATATAATAATTTTTTTATTCTATCCCACGGTGCCCCGAACTCCCAATTGTGGCGCGGCAGGCGTACTCTCGGTGCTTGCAAATCGACGAACACGCCAGCACCAACTATTGGCGCGTTTCGCGAGCAGCGGTCGTTTTATTCGAAAAATTCGCGATTTGATGGAATTTTCATGAAAATCCAGATTTTTCATGTTTTCTCCATAAAAATTTCATTAGAACATCGAGAAGTATTAGCAATCTCACGCGAAAACGTTAAATGACCTACGCCCAATGGAAGAACATACGGTTTCCAGCGGGCGAACCATTTTCGGTGAATTAGAATTTATAGTTACGTCCCAAGCCATGATTCAGTTTCAAATCTTTCCAATAACTGTTTTCTATCATGTTCCATCAACATGAAGTTTTGGCAAAAAAACCAACAGCAAGTAATTAAAATATGTTGTTCAAGAAATTGATCAAATGTTATTACCAGATTCAAACGAAGTGGCGATGTCCGCATTTGGGCGCCCGATGGGTCCCGTTGGGGAGTCGGGTACAAAATTCATTTTTCCGATGGCGCGAAAAAAAAAAAATTTTCCAAAAACACACAGTGAAAAGTGCAAATGTTTTTCGCGCCAGTAATACTGTACCCGATTCCCCAACGGGACCCGCCCAGACACCAAATTGCGGACATCGCCACTTCGTTTGAATCTTGTAATATTTATAAAAGAAAAAATCAACTTACAATTAGGAATACTTTTTTTTTTGATTTTGCTCCAATGTATTTTTCTCTGAAAACTTATTTAGATTAATGCACATTCACGGCCAGTTAGTAGCGTTTCTGTTGCACCGGAAAGTGCTTACGTTCTAACGTCTTCCGAAGATGGAACTTTTGTTGTGTCCAAGCTACACACTCGAAAGCCACATGCATACCAAGTGAGTTATCACGGCATGTTGTAGAGCACTAACCCTCCACAAAAGACGCAACCACTCCGTATCGAAAACAACTGAGTAGCTACACAGCGAAAAACTGCAAAGTGTTCATCACAATCACCTAAATTTTTTGGTACAGCCCGATTGCATTGCGTCTTCGGTTTAAAAAACGTGAAAAATGAAGTTTCAACTCGCCCGCGCAAAATATAAACGAAAAATCTACAAAAAATTGTAATTTTTATCTATCTTGCCAGCGCGCCTGCCTCATTCCGTTTTGCTTAATGTCCCACGCAACACGCGGTAGTTGATGAACAAACACTTTATTTTTGTTCATTACAAACTATTTTTTGTATTCAAAATAATGCTGGGAGTAAATACAAAAACTTGTGGTATTTTTCTTACAAGATTCAAACAAAGTGATGATGCAAATAACTCGGTATCTTAGCTTGCCCCGTTGCCAAATTAGCTCCATATCAATGACGTAAAAAATATAATTCTCAACGCGTGTTTTGCAAAAATATGTTTTTTAGCAGTCGGAAAAAGGGGATACAAAAACTGATTTTGCTACATGATTGGCTGAGATTTGGAATTTAGGATATTGACTTTTTTTTTTAATTTTGTAATAAAAACCTAACACGTGTTCCTATGTTTTCCAGCATAATATTATGCGTTCCTCAAATCGTAAAAGTTGCGATTCAAACGCAGAATGGCGTCCCGGCACGAAAAAAAACTACGGTGGAAGGGCGTGGCTTGCTAATTTTTAATTTTTTTTTTCGAAATCACAGTTTTTTTTAGTTTTTGTCGGTTTTTTACGATTTTCATGTATGAGTCGAGTGAAAATGCTTCGTTCAAATAGTTTTTTAAGCATTTTTACTCGAAAATTACACGAAAATCGTAAAAAACCGGCAAAAAACTGAAAAATCTGTGATTTCGAAATAAAATTTAAAAATTGCAAGTCACGCCCCTTCCACCGTAGTGTTTCATTTTTGTGGCGGGACGCCATTCTGCGTTTGAATCGCAACTCTTACAATTTGAGGAACGCATAATATAATAAATATTAAATTGTTTTTTTACAGGTGGAGTACCGATTTGCGGAGTGCGATCCTGCTTCAACAATTGTTGGTGCACATTTCACAAATGGGAGAGGGAGCGCAATAGCAACTACTTCATACGATAGTCCTTTCCTGTCTATGTACAAAATTGCAAAAAAACAAATGTCTGGTGCTTCATAAGTTTAGGCATTTGTGTTTGGAAATTTGTGTTTTAAATAAATACTTTAAAGATAACTACTTCCTGAATTAACTTGTTTCTTACATACACTGATCTTAAAAATAAAAATAGGAGCCCATTGTCTTACACAAAAATTGATTATCAAAAAAAGAAAAAAACGCTTTTAAGATGCGGCACAGACGCACGTTTAGGTTTTTGCATTAGAACAATGATTAAATTTGGAGCTAATTCTCAGAGGCCCTTTATCTCTTTACTTTAAACACTTCGGCGGCCTGTTTTTTTTCAAGTCAACAGAGCCGCAGTATAAGGTCAGTTTAACAACAAAAAAACTTTGAATTTTGAGAGAAACTTCTTTAAGTTATAACTATGTATACATGAAATCAGGCAAAGAACCGATGTTGCCATCGAGTGTTTTCAGAATTTGAAATACGTGATTGGCAGTGTTTGCAACTCGAAAAACTGATTTACTTTACCTTTTACCCTTTACCCTTCAATTTAACTTCAAATTATGATTTTGAAAAAATTAGTTTCAGTTCTTTATTAGTTTAGACGTGCTGCAGATCATTGCTACAAGGGTTACAAAATTGAAAATTCACACATCAGAGTTGTCAGATCGTAAAGAAGAACGACTTCTTGATGGAGAGAATCCTTGATTGTCAAGATGTTTGCGAGTTAAAAACCCCCTGAAAAAATTAATTTACGTTAAAAATCTTATGATTATGAAAAAAAGAAACCCCCTATCACGGCGAATTTTCAATCGCGGCGCGGCAGGGGTTTTTTCGGTGCTGACAATTGGCGAACACGCCAGCACCAACCCTTGGCGCGATTCGCGATCGGAGGCATTACTGTTCTCTGACGTTGCGCCCCCAATGGCAGAGTTTCTGCTGGCCGGAAACTCTTCCATCTCCCGGTGGTCTCACCACGAACAGTCTGCCCAAAAAAAAAGCACGAGTTTCCAACTCGAACGCTTTTTGCGAGGGCTGCTCGCACTTCCACGCGCGCGGGTGCCGGCCGATCTTATGCAGCGCTGTGTACCGACAAAAACCGGGATCGCGATGGCGCCTATACAATGCACTGCGCGGCAACGACCGCTCGCTCCCACCAGGTCGGTCGCCGCCGAACAACTCAAAACATAGGCGCCATCGCCGTCCCGGTTTTTGTTGGTACACAGCGCTGCATAAGATCGGCCGGTGACCGCGCGCGTGGATGTGCGAGCTGCCCTCGCAAAAAACTGTGTGCATGGAGGAGGTTTTTAAAAAAAGTCTTTTGCACACTAAAATTTATGATTATCAAAGCAGAATGGTTTTTATGTAATTTACAATAACTCAAAAACCCACATAAAGTTTACCTGATATGAGCTTGAATTTTAGTTGCGGCATCGGTGTCTTCTTTTTTCAGCTTTTCAAAATGCTTCCTAGTCAAAAAACCACGAATTTCTGATTGTATTTTTACAGCAGCACGATCTTCAGGAGTATCAGTGTCAATTGTGTAACCCCCAAATGAATGTCGTCTAAATTTAAAACACGGATTGAGGAAAACTCATTATTTTTTGTTGTAAAAAATATATAACGCACTTTTGATCTTTTTTGTTGTCGGACAACTGGATATTTTCCGAAGATGATGTTTTTGCATTCAAACCATATTTTTCCGGATGTGCTCGAACCTGCATCAAACAAATAATGACTTGACCGCAAAAAATCCAAACGTATGCTTCTCTAATGGCAAGTTACATCCCAGTCTACTGATATTAAATACAAAATTCAAACGAAGTGGCGATGTCCGCAATTCGGTGTCTTGGCGGGTCCCGTTGAAGAATCGGGTACAGTATTACTGGCGCGAAAAACATTTGCACTTTTCACCGTGTGTTTTTTGAAAATATTTTTTCGCGCCATTGGAAAAATGAATTTTTTACCTGACTCCCCAACGGGACCCATCGAGCAAGTCACTTTCCTTTAAAAAATGCCATTTTTTTAGAAGACCCTAAATAATTTGTGGTTATAACAAGATTCAAATGAAGTGGCGAAGTCCGCAATTCGGTGTCAGTTACAGTTTGTCTTTTTTTAAAAACATCCGGTGAAAATTTAAATTGTTTTTTGGGTCATCGATACTTTAATACCCGATTCTTCAACGGGACCCGCCAAGACACCGAATCGCGGACTTCGCCACTTTGTTTGAATCTTGTAATATAATTTTTTTATTTTAGCCTTCTGTGGTTTACATTACTTTTTCAGAAACAAAGTTTTTCAATTGTAAATCGAACCGCGCTCATGAAGTCTAACACCACCTCTAGTTCAATGGATTAAACCAGAGGAGCTCCTAAAAATATTTAGATCCTTATATTTATGGAACGCGGATTGAAATGAGAAAGACTAAGTAAGTACGCAACCTAACAAGGAAGGTCATTTTAGTGGACACTTCAGATATTTCTCAATTTTTTATGGTGTAAAGAGCGCCCTAATACGAGTTGACTGTAAAAATTTTAGCCGCC
>LR577163.1:0-10698 GCA_900536345.3 Caenorhabditis sp. 39 LS-2015
CAGGCCAATTTAGCAAAACTTTTCAACTGGAGAGTTGGTTCTCATCAGGCTTGGTCGGAAACGCCTTTTCGGAAATTTCCGAATCGATTTTTTTCCCAATTTTTTTTCGGAAATCGGTATTTCCGAAAAAAATACCGATTTACTTTCGGAATACGGTAGAACCGAAAAAAATTTCCGAATGATTTTTCGGTATTCGGTATTTCCGAAAAATAACTTTGGTCCAAAGATTTAGACGTTTTTTTTCGGAAAATCATAGTTAAAACTCTGAATTTTTCTAGAAACAACATTGGAAGGTGTCCAGACATTGATATTTTGCAAAATTCAGGTTTTCGGGTTTAAAAAACCGATTTAAAGTTCCGGTACTCAATTTTTTCTGGTAAAATTTCCGATAGAAAAAATTTCCGAAGCTGGTCGGAAATTTCCGACTTTTCGGTATACAGTACCGGACAAAAAGATATCATATTTTGGTGCACTATGTAGTTTTTCTACCATTTCTATCTCCGGAATGGTAAGAGGTATCAAAAAGTTGTAAACTACAAAGTTGTAGCCCTTGAAAATCCACGCAACTTTGTAGTTGGAACTTTTTCAATATCTCTTACCATTCCGGAGATAGAAGTGGTAGAAAAACTACATACTGCACCAAAATATGATATCTTTTTGTCCGGTACTGTATATATTTCCGGTTCCGGTTCCGACCAAGCCTGGTTCTCATGACCTCAGCCACCTCTTTGCAAAATTACAGCGAATTCTGAAGCCTAAAATGGTAGTAAATTGGAAAAGTTTAAGAACGGATCAGAACTATTGATTCCAGGCAAATTTTGAAATTTTTTTCGAGAATTTTAGAATTTTATCGAAAAAAAAGTGTTTGTTTGCAAACGCGTTCCAGCGACAGAAAAAAATCAAACAAGTTTTATTTTTTCTAAATATTCACTTTCAGAAGCCATGTTCTTGGAGAAATGGCTGGAAATGTGCCGAATGTTCGAGATCAAGTACATAATGAATGGCTACACTATTGAAGATCGAGGGGTAAATTTTAAAAATAAATTTATTTTTTATTCAAATATTTTCAACCAATTTTTCAATATCTCCAGCAACACTGCCGTCGTGACGGATCGCTCAAGGACAATCTGTCGGAATCGTGGGTGTTGTTCGACAAATTGACCTACTTGCAACCGTACACTTATGAAAAAGTGAAAAACAAACGGGATCTCGAGGTAATATTCAATTTTCCCAGTGAAGTAGCTCTTCGGCCGTGCGAAAGCTAGGCCAACACCAACTAGTGTAGATTTACGACAGGCGGTCAGGAATTATTTCGTTTTTAAGCGAATTTCGCCGATTTTTCTTGTTTTTCATTTAGATTCCTACTTTTTGACTGTTTCTCTGCTTAAGAAAATTAAAAATCGAGTTTAGATCGAATTTTCGAAAATTTCCGATTTTTTCCATTTTCATAGAAATTCCGTACTTTTTGACTGGTTTTCTGCTTCTAAAATTTAAAATCGGGGGTTGAGCGCGGTTTTTGCAAGTTTTTTCGAGTTTTCGGGTTTCCGAGTGAAAAATTTCCAATTTTTTCAAATTTTGATAATTTTTCCTGTTCCCGCACTGAATTGGTTCGTTTTTGTCCCTTCTTTATCTGAAAATCCTTGTATCATTCCAGGAAACAATTGAAATTGACAATTTTTGCAAGTTTTTTCGAGTTTTCGAGTTTCCGAGTGAAAAAATGACCGATTCTCTCAAATTTTGCCGATTTTTTCCATTTCGCTCTGAATTTCCTTGTTTTCGTTCTTTTTTACCTAAAAATATCTGTTTTGTTCATGAAAACAGTTGAAATTGACAATTTTCGCCGCGGTCCCGCGGGATCCCGCTTCAAATTTAGAAAAATTGATTTTTTCGATAAAAACTGAAAATACAAAGCGAATTTCTCTGATTTTTCCCGTTTTTCACCGAATTTTGCGTTTTTTCTGCTATTTTTCCCCTTTATAACATTAAAAATCTAGTTTCGATCGATTTTTCCTGGATTTTGCAAGAGTTTTCGAGTTTCCGAGTTTCCGAGTCAAAAATTTCCGATTTTACTCATTTTTCTCGGAATCTTGCCTCTTCTCATCATTTTTATTTCTCAATAGCTCGCAAATGTCTCTTTTCCATGATCTTTCGTTGATTCCGACGGGATATTTTCAGTCTTCAGCAGAAAAATCAATTTTTCGAAATTCGAAGCGGAACCGCGGCGAAATTTGTCAATTCCAACTGTTTTCTGGAACAAATCATGTATTTTTAGATGAAAAAAAACAAGAACGAGAAAAATTCAGAAGAAAAATGGGAAAAATCGATAAAATGTGAGAAAATCGAAAGTTTTCGACTCGGAAACTCGGAAACTTGGAAAAACCGGGAAAATCAACGAAAATGCGATCGAAACTAGATTTTCAATATTAGTGAGCAAAAAATCATGGAAAAAATAAGAAATTTCCAAGAAAAACGAGAAAAATCGGCGAAATTCGATTTAAAACGAGGAAATTGCTGTCCACCTTTCGTAAATCTACACTAGTTGGTGCTGGCCTAGCTTCCGCACGACCGAATGGTGCCGCGGGTGACATTGGCGTGAAAAAATGTACTAATTAACAAAAACAAATATTTTTGTTAAATTTTAAATTTTTTTTTAAATTCAAAAATTCAATTTTTCAGGACCATAAGCAGAAACTTCTCGAGCGCGATCTTCAAAATTGCTATCGCAAATAATTTTAATTTGTTTTAAATTTTCAAAACTTGTATAATTCATTTTCAATGTTTATAATCTGGACTTTTGATTTCCAAATTGTTTTTTTAAAAAAATTTGAAATTTTTTTTTTTAATTTTCAAAAATTTCAACCGTTTTTCTTAATTTTTGAAATGTTGAATTTATTTTTTTCACGTGAACTTTTTCACTTTTTAACGTTCAAATGGATCAATTCAATTTATTAAAATCATCAAAATCAAAAAAAAAAGAAAATTATTCATTCCCGGCGGCGATCGATCATGGTGCACTCCAATCAAGTTAGTTTGATTTTTTATTTTTTTATTTAATTTTTTTAAAAGTTTTTTATTTTTTTGAATTAAAAAAAGCAAAATTGAATTCAGCGAAACTAAAAAAATTGTCATGTCAATTTTGAACCAAGTCACCTACTGGTGCATCTTCTGAAAATCTGACAATATTTGGTGGCGTATATCTCAAAAACAATAAGAGATATCAAAAAACCGTCGACTAATAAATTGTAGTCCTTGAAATTCTGCGTATTTTTGTATTTTACAGTTTTTCAGTATTTTTTATGGTTTCTGAGATATACTCCGCCAAACATCGCCTACTTTCAGTTGGTTGAAGCACCATAAAGGGTGTCTTCTAGAAATTGATCGATATCTGGGTTCCGGTGAGAGATATTAAAAAGTGGTCAACTACAAAAAAACACATAATTTCAAGGGCTATAACTTTGCAATTGACAATTTCCTGATATCACTTACCTGGACCCAGATATCGATTGATTTCCTGAATTCCCTTGTCATTTTTTCAGCGCCTCGCCTGGTTTGACATCCTCGTCTCGCCAATCATTCTTTTCTGGTTTTTGGGCGTCTTCTACGCCTTCCTCCTGTTCATCGTCAAACCGCTCCTGATCCCGAAGGGATCCGCCCGACAGCCATTCCTCTTCTGCGGCGAAAAACCTGCTGCG
This sequence comes from Caenorhabditis sp. 39 LS-2015, assembly GCA_900536345.3. Lineage (NCBI taxonomy): Eukaryota > Metazoa > Nematoda > Chromadorea > Rhabditida > Rhabditidae > Caenorhabditis > Caenorhabditis waitukubuli. The sequence continues at coordinate 3,693 of LR577163.1, forward strand.
AGCCGAACTCTGAGCGTTCACTGAACCCGGAGAACGTTACGAACGTTACAGTCAAAGAAAAGTTTCAAGATTAAACGGTTTTTGTAGAATTATTGTATAAATGATGGGAAATTGGTTTTGGAATCGATTTATTGATTTTTTGTTGGAAATTTTGAGAAAAAACGCATAGCTGACATGTATTTTTGGCTATATCTCTGTAACCATTAAAGGTATCAAAAAGTTGTCAACTGAAAAGTTGTAGCCCTTCAAATTCTGCGTATTTTTGTAGTTGACCACGTTTTGATATCTTTTACCGAAAACCAGATATCAATTGATTTGTAGCGCGCACTTTGGAGGTGTAGTTTTTTGAAATTTTTCGAAATTTTTTTTTTGCAATTTTTCGAAATTTTTTTTTTTGCAATTTTTCGAAATTTTCTTGCAACTTTTTCGGAATTTTCTGGAATTTTTCGAAATTTTTTTTGTAATTTTTTGAAATTTTTTTGTGGAATTTTTCGAAATTTTTTTGTGGAATTTTTCGAAATTTTTTGCAATTTTTTCGGAATGTTCTGGAACCTTTTGAAATTTTTTTTGAAAATTTTTGAAAATTTTCTGCAATTTTTTTGAAATTTTTTTGGCAATTTTTTTGAAATTTTTCGGAATTTTTCTTGCAATTTCTTCGGAATTTTCTGGAATTTTTCGAAATTTTTTTTGCAATTTTTTGAAAATTTTCTGCAATTTTTTTGAAATTTTTTGAAAATTTTCTGCAATTTTTTTGAAAATTTTTGAAAATTTTCTGCAATTTTTTTGAAATTTTCTGGAATTTTTTGAATTTTTTTTGCAATTTTTCGAAATTTTCTTGCAATTTTTTCGGAATTTTCTGGAATTTTTTGAATTTTTTTTTGCAATTTTTCGAAATTTTCTTGCAATTTTTTCGGAATTTTTTTTTGCAATTTTTCGAAATTTTCTTGCAATTTTTTCGAAATTTTCTGGAATTTTTCGAAATTTTTTTTGTAAGTTTTTTTTTTTTTTTTTTAAATTTTTTTGAATTTTTTGAATTTTTTTTTTAATTTTTTTTTTTTTTTTTTTTTTTTTTTTTTTTTTTTTTTTTTATTTTTTTTTTTTTTTTTTTTTTTTTTTTTTTGAAATTTTTTGGAATTTTTGGAATTTTTTTTTGAAATTTTTTGAGTTTTTTCTGCAATTTTTTGAACATTTTTCCAACATTTTTCGCATTTTTCTTTTTTTTTGAATTTGAATTTGTTTTTCTTGCAAATTTTTGAAAATTTTTAAAAATTTTATTTTTTGCAATTTTTCAGGATTTTTTTTTGAAATTTTTCGAAAATTTTTTGAAAGATTTTGAAAATTTTTTTGTAAATTTTTTGAAATTTTGTTTGCAATTTTTCGAAATTTTTTTGAAATTTTTTGAAATTTTTCGAAATTTTTTCGGTATTTTCTGGAATTTTTCGAATTTTAAAAAAAAATTTCGAAATATTTTTTGCAATTTTTCGGCACTTTTAAGGGCTACAATTTGCTAGTTGATCACTTGACGAAGAGCTGATGAAAAGATGGTGTCGTCACATTTTTATTTCGAAATTTGAAATTTTTACATTTAAAAAAATTAGAATTTTTTTGAAAATTAGTACAATAAACGCTGCATAACACCCTCCAAATCTTCCTCATCTCCCTTCCGAACCTCGGTGATTTGATCCGGACGAAAGGCGTAAAAACGGAAGGACGAGGCGTCGAATGTGGTGTCGAAAAGGACTATTCCACGTTTTTTGCCGTCTTTGCGCACGATTTCACGTCCTTTTGATAATACATATGTTCCACGATCGGAATCGGAGAGTCTGGAAGAAGTTTGAGAAATTTTGAGAAAAAAAAATTAAAAATTAAAAAAAGAAATAGAAAATTTGAAATTTTTTGAATTGGAAAAATTTAAATAAAAATTTAATCTAGAAAATTTTTGAAACAATTGATTTTTTGCAAAATTTTTTAGAATTATTTTTTTGAATAAATTTCAAGTTAATCCTTTTTTAAAAATTTTTCAAAAAAATTAAAAATTTAAAAAAATTGTTAAGTTGTTTTTGTTATTATTTTAATTTTATTTAGTTAAAGTTGTTTGTGTTATTATTTTAATTTTTCTCACAAATTTAATTTTTAAAAATCGAATTTGTCTGAAAAAAAAATATTTTTTGCAAAATTGAAAAAATTCCAACAGAATTTTTTTTTTTCAATTTTTTTTTTAATTAAAAAAAAAATTCTAATTGTACAGGGTGGCCGCTAATTACGGAAACAAAAGTTTAGAGGCACGACGCGCGGCTCAGAATTTTTATTTGGTCTCACTAAAAAAATTTTTTTGTTTATTGAAATGTCTTTAATCGCTTTGTCAAGTCTCAAGTCTGTACGATTTTTTTTCGGTGAATGGTGAACGCTAATATCCCCTGACTTTCGATTCTGAGCTTGTTTTTTGCCCACGCGGCAGCACGCACTCTTGGTGACCCTCGGTTCCAACGCTGAAATTACCTCATCTGAGGCGGAATTCAACTCTCAAAAAAATTGAGGGCTTGTTCAGACGTCTCAGGAAACTTTCAAAACAGGAGTTGAATTTTTACCTTCCCAGAATTTCAGTTTTCCGAAGCCTTTTGATCATCTGGCTGATCACCGTTGATTTCCAATGGTAATCGAATGAAAATCAAAAAATAAAATGTTCTTTTTGAGCTTCCCAAGTCTAAATATCTTTGTAGTGCCTATCCTTACTTTTGATAACAATTTCAGCCAGAAAATATTCCGAAACACCCGTTCATATTGCCAAAATCGTCAAACAGTGGTGCGCGACCCATTTGCCCACGTTGGTAGCATGACGGAAGAAGCTACCTGATCACTGGATCTTGACAGATATGACTATTCTTTTTTGTGGATCTTACAGACAAAGATCACTCCTAAGCCCCACTGAAATGTCAAGATTCAAAAAAAATTCTGCTCAAGAAATGGGGTCGCTTTGCCCGGCAAGTGCCTGCGTGCCGCGGAGGGGGCGCACTTCCAACGTCTTCAGGCCGTCACCGTCAGGAAAGGCGGTCAGGTCAAAAAGTATTAATTGAAAAACAATTGTTAGGATCCAAATAAATGTTCTGTTGAGTCTCATCAGTTTCTGAATATTGGTTTGGGAAATATGCTCAAATATATTTGTTTCCGTAATTAGCGGCCACCCTGTAAATTAAAAATTTTTTGTTGGGTCTAGCTTCCAAATTTGTCAACTTTAAACGTCGATATCTCGAGATCTAGAAAAGATATCAAAAAGTTGTCAAGTATAAAATTATAGTACTCAATGCCTACCTCAAAACCACACTCTCCAGCTCCTCATTCCATTCCTTATACTCCAAAAACTCCAGCGCTCTTTTCTCATATCTCGCGTTTAATTGCGGTGTTTCCCAGAAACAAGAGAACACTTCCATCTGATTCATGCCGCCATTTATCCAATGTCTCAAAAGCTCGTTTATATTGGCGGCGGACGGATGGTAGTCGTCGAAGCTTAACTGGCAACTTTCCGAGTTCAAAATAGCGTCGAAATGGAGGAAATCGGGGTTTACCATGAGAAATCTCGACGTTCTCAGTCCCTGTTTATAGGATCCTTTGGATAGCGACGTCTTCTGGTTATTCAGATGTAGATATTCAGAATCCACGTCTTCCAATACCCATTGGACATCCTCAATTTCCAATTCCCCCTTGACATCCAAAAGTCGGATTTTTTTAGTGAACTTCCACGCGAAAAAGTCCTTCAAATTCGTCGAATTAGGTGTTCCTATCGTTAAATCAAAGTTTTCCACTTCAAAAAGACTCAGAAAATGTTCAGATAACATTTCTAGGTCTTTTACGTTTTCGCGCCCTGACGTGATGCACCATGTTGACACCTCGGGTGATTCGTGGATTTGACACGGTACCTTTGCCACCAAAACTCTCAGATTTTCTTCTGGAAGCTCAAAATCAATATCCCGGAACACCACTTGTTCTTCTTTCGAATTTTCCAATTTTCTCTCCAGAACTATCATTTTCTCGTCGGCGGTCACCTTCCATTGCAAGCTGTCCAAAGTGATTTTGGCGGTTTTCACGATTTCAGCGTATTCCGGCGAGATATTTGCGAGTTTTAGGCTGGAAAGTTGAAGTTCTTGGGAGATAGAATATTTTTGTAGTTGACAACTTTTCGATAGCATTTTTAGATCTTGAGATATAAATCGGCATAGTTGGCACCCGAATTTTGGCAATTATTGCGAAATATTTTTTTGTTATGGGTATATCTCAGGAACCGTGTATGCTATTAAAAAGTTGTCAACTGCAAAATTGTAGCCTTTAATATTTTGCGTATTTTTGTAGTTGACAACTTTTTGATAACATTCATGGATCCTGAGATATACGAGTTTGAAGTTATCAATACCACAAAAATATGAGCGACTATTGCGAAATAGTTGATAGTGGTGTTTTGGATTGAGCATATCTTGAGAAATTCAAATTTTTATAAAAAGTTGTCAACTACAAAGTTGTAGCCCGCATTGAATACTATATTTTTGTAGTTGACAACTTTTTGATAACATTCATGGATCCTGAGATATACGAGTTTGAAGTTATCAATACCACAAAAATATGAGCGACTATTGCGAAATAGTTGATAGTGGTGTTTTGGATTGAGCATATCTTGAGAAATTCAAATTTTTATAAAAAGTTGTCAACTACAAAGTTGTAGCCCGCATTGAATACTATATTTTTGTAGTTGACAACTTTTTGATATCTCTTATAGATGTTGAGATATAACCGTTCAAAGTTGACAGACCAGTTATAGATTTTTCCTGAGATTGCTGTAAGTGATATCGAAAAGTTATCAACTGACAAAATAATTTTAATATTATTTTCTACCACTCAAAATTTTTTAAGATTTTTAAAAATACTTCTAACCTGTCAAAAACCAGTTTTAAAGTCGACTTACATGTCAGTGAGCTTCATTTTTCGAATCGCTTCGCTTCTGGCTAGTTCCGGCAGTTCGAGCAGCCATTTTTGAGGCATTTTGAAGGAATTTAACGGAAAAATGAATGTAAACCTTTCAAATGCCAAAAAAAAGTGATAGTGATAGTGGAAAAATGAAAAAGAGACGCAGAGAGCGATGGCGAGCAGAATGACGTGATGAAAGTGATGGATGAGTGTGAAACTACACAGAGAATGTAATGTTTGATCTTGTGATCTTTCAATATTTGATAAGCGCCTTAAAATCACTGATAACAGCGAAAAATGTCAAATTTTGCAAACTGGCAAACACCCACCAGCCGCAGCGCACCACACCTTTATCACGACCCTCTGCGCGCACGGTCGATGTGTCCTCGGTAGTATAGTGGTGAGTATCCGCGTCTGTCACATGCGAGACCCGGGTTCAATTCCCGGCCGGGGAGAATCTTTTTTGCAGGTGTTTTTTGGGGGTTGTGATCATTTTTCCAGGTATTTCTCTCGTTTTTCATGGAAATTTGGCACTTTCCCACCTAATTTTGGATAAATTATAATAAAAATCTGATATCGATGATATTATTGAGTTTATTTGAAAATTCACAAATATACATATACAGCCAAAACAATTCAATGATTCTCCTTCTCATCCGGCTTCAAATACTTCTCGCTCCAAACCAAAAACTGGAAGTCAATTTGCGAAGCGAAAATGGTCGCGAGAGTACCATCCGCCCGCTTCACATCGATTCCACAGCCGCAATGGACGGTTCCGTGGTATCTGGGACGGGCGTTGTAGTTCCACGTGGTCATTTGGATGCCGTCGTAGAGGATTTCCGGGCGGCACGGCAGAAATTTGGAATAGGCAATGTTGAGGGTCTCGATGTCGCGAAAGTCGCCGGCCATCCATTTTTTGACGAACTCGTTGAGATCCTGGAGCGTTAGAGCCGGATCTTTGATCGAAATTGTCTTTCCATTGGTGCCAAGAAATGCCCGTTGGTATTTACAAGTGACTTTTTGAAAATCGTCTGTTTGTTGTGTAGTTGGCGTCGATTGGAGCTGGTTTTGACTGAAAAAATTCACAAAATCACTGATAACTTGATACCGGTAAGTGATATCAAAAAGTTGTCAACTGTAAAGTTGTAGACCTTCAAATTCTGCATAGTTTTGCAGTTGACTGTTTTTTGATACCTCTTTCCAAAACCCAGATATTGACAAAAGTATTATGGTGCATCGACTAAAAATTGGTACTTTTTGGCGTCGTATATCTCAAAAACCGCAAGAGATATCAAAAAGTTGTCAACTACAAAAATACGCAACATATTAAGGGCTACATTTTGTTAGTTGACAACTTTTTGATATCTCTTATCGCTCTTGAGATATGACCAATTCAATATAGCACAATCAACTATTTCGCAATAGTCGCCAAAAAAGTTGACGCTAGCTTCAAACCTTTATATCTCAACAACTATTAGAGATCAAAAAAAGTTGTTCACTACAAAAATGTTTATCTTATTAAGGGCTACATTTTGTTAGTTAACAACTTTTCAATAACACTGATGGTTCTTGAGATATAGCCGTTTTTCTGAAACGCAGTGCACCATGTGTAAATCACACTTTGCAATTTTTGACTATATCTCAAAAACTAAACTTTTAATCAAAAAGTTGTCAACTACAAAATTGTAGTCCATCAAATTTTTAACATTTTTGTAGTTGACAACTTTTTGATATCTCTAGCCTAATTTGAGATATAATCAATTCAAAATGACACTATCAACTATTTTGCAACAGACGCTAATACCTCAATAATTATTGATTTTATCTAAAAGTTGTCAATTGCAAAAACATAGCATTTTTTAAGGGCTACAACTTTGTAGTTGACAACTTTTTTGTACCTTTTAATCCAACCAAGATAATCATGTTTTTCCAAAATATTTGAAAAAAAATTACAGTGAATTTTGAAAAAACGTACCTTTTCGGCTCGGACATCATTCTAAACTGGAAACTGGATGTATAAATGGGGAATAAGTGCTCTGGAGCAATCAATGAA
>LR577222.1:0-16442 GCA_900536345.3 Caenorhabditis sp. 39 LS-2015
CATCGCCGTCAGTTCCTCTTTCCTCGCCTTCATTCTCTGCTCGAACTTTCTCTTTCCCGAATTCGTCCGACGGTACTGCACTTCGGTGATGACTGAGTCCTCGATGATCTGACGAATCTGCGCCTTCAGCTCCGTCCAGACGGCATCGTCACACGTCGCCGCTTCACGAGAACACTGATACATCAGTCCGGCCGTCCGTTTCTTCATCTCCTTGAGCACTTCCTTGAGTCGAATGTCGAATAGGATTTTGACAGCTTCACTTTCCGATTGCGCTCTTGTCACATTGGCGATCTTCGTTGAGAGCACCGTTTTGACCTCTCCGTAGGTTGGGATTGGAGTTGATGTCGAGGGACGTGGAGCAGAGGAGGTCGAAGGGTTCGAAGTGGAAATTTCTGGAAAAATACAGAGTTATGACTTTTTTATAAAACAGTATTATTCGCCGAAAATTGGCAGCATAGAAATCAGCAGAACAGGTCCAAAAAGGCCAAGAAAAGACGAAAAAGAACTCACTTTTTTGAGAAGACATTCCAGCTGAAGACGTGGATGGAATACGACAGGGAACTAGGGGGAAGACAGGAAAGAATGAGAAGAATGAGCAAGAAATCAAGTTGGATCTCGAGAAAAGAAAATGGACAATCCGCGCGTCATAGATCACAGAGAAGGGGAGGTAGATCAATACTTTGTCAGCAGCAAAGTGGACAATTTGTGGGTCTGAAAAGGGAGGTGTTCCTATTACCAGATTCAAACGAAGTGGCGATGTCCGCGATTCGGCGCCCGATGGGTCTCGTTGGGGAGTCAGGTACGAAATTCATTTTTCCGATGGCGCGAAAAATATATTTTCGAAAAGCACACGGTGAAATTTGGAAATTTTTTTCGCGCCAGTAATACTGTACCCGATTACCCAACGGGACCCGCCGATACACCGAATTGCGGACTTTAATTGAATCGTGTAATATTACATGTTTCACGCCAAGGTAGCCCGAGGGAAGAGTTTTTTCAGAGTTTGGCCATTGCTCCACATTTACGGGACGAGGTCAGCAATTTCTGCGTTTTTTAAGCAAATTTCCTAAATTTTCCCATTTTTTATCAGAAATTCGCACTTTTCACTATTATTCAAGCACATTTTCGTTGATTTTTCCGACGTTTTGCTAGTTTCCGAGTCATAAATGGGAAAAAATCGGGAAAATTTGTGAAAACCCGATATCTGACTCGGGAACTCGCAAAACGCCGGAAAAATCAACAAAACTTTCGTTTTTGAGTAAAAATAGTGAGGAAAGGCGAAATTTTAATGAAAAACGAGAAAAATCGGCAAAATTCGTTACAAAAACGAAAAAAAAAGCTGACAGCATCCCGTAAATCTACACCAACTAGCCTGGTTTTCGTAAGGTGGCTCCATGGCCAAAAAACTCTTCCCCCGAGCTTCCTCGGCGTGAAACGTGTAATATCAGTGTGTTCTCTGCATCTTCCGCTGCACCATGAGCGCTTTATCACTAATATCAAATCTCTGTGGCGACTGCCAGAACAGGTGAAATGCGGCGGACCTGAAGGGAAGGCATATATGCCTAGACGGACAAATGGGTAGTAAACTAGGCTGAAAGGGTATGCTGAGTTGAGCTTGTAAAAAAGATGCCACTGGTTCTGACAAAAGAGAGATAGAGATGACCATCGAATTGATAAAATCCGGAAAACGCGGGAAATTTGAGAATTTAGTCAAGTTGGACACCAATCTTCGGAAAACAGTTGTCGACTCCACTGCAGTGTTCTGTTTCACATCCAGCTCTCAAGAGCTCCTCTTCCGACTTGTTCAAGCAATTCACACTTACAGATTAGCACTTTATGTTCGAAGAAACAATATATGTACAGACGACGTACAAAATACACAAAATAATCATGATAATAATCAGAGTCAATGATCTGTTTGTTATTCAAGATCAGCAGCTTCCGCAATTTCCAGAAGCGCTGCTCGGATATCGTCGAGGCTGATTCCCTCTTCGTCTCTGTTCAGCTGCTCTTCTCCATCATTCTCCTTATCCTCCTCGACAACCTGTCCATTCTTCCACGCCAGTTCGGTCTTCTTCAGCTTCTGGACGAACTGCTCGAGTCGGGCGATCCGTCTCTCCATTGCTCCCTCCAGAAGTTCCAGTTGTTTCATCTCAGTGTTTCCAAACATTCGAATGTTCTTCGAGTCTGACAGAGCCTCGGCATCTTTGTTTTCCATGTTGATAACGTCTTCAATTGACTGGCATTTCTTCGTGTACAACGAGCACACGGCCCTTTGATGCCGTTCGATTTGTTTCACAGTTCCATCGATCAGATCGAGTTTGCCTTGAAGATCCGCCTGGCCATTGCGGTTCTTCACCAGTGCTCTCCGGATCAGCTCGACTTCGGCAGTATACTTCCTCTGGAGTTTCTGGTTGAGAGTCAAGGCAGTCGTTGGTGGGGATGGAAGACTGGCAGCCGGCTTTTCTGGAAGATACATTAGATTAAAAAACAAGAGTACCATGCTCTCCTACCTTCCGGATCGCCACGCACAATTCGAAGTTCCAGATGGAGATGCGGGTTTCGTTTGATTTCCGCTTTGATTTTCCTTTCAAGATTGTCTTTGAACGATGTTGAAGTAGAAGGCTGCGCATTGGCGTGTGCTGGAAATTTAAGAGTTTTAGGCAAAGTTCATTGAGATCCGATAGCCTACCGATCACTCTCTCCATGGCAGCATCGGCTTGAAGTTTGATATGAGCTTCGAGCCGAGCAGCGACTGAATCCGAAGAAGTAGAAGAAGAAGAAGCGGCTGGAGCAGGGCGTGGAGCAGATGAAGAAGACTTCTTGGCACGGGACTTCTTCTCTGGAAAAGAAATCAAAAGTTAGACCGTGATTCCCCACTCCTTTGGACACGAAGAACCCATATAGACCCCAAAAAACAACAACAACTTACTCTTTTTCGGAGGCATGGTAGCAGAAGACGTGGAACGAGGAGAAGATTAGAGGGAAGACGAGGAAGAAATTAAACGGAAAATGGAAAGGATGATGATAAATGAAAACAGCGAGAGGAGGTAGTGCGCGGCACCCTGTTGGTCACTGTTTCGTCGCCCGCGCGGGTAGGTCAAAAACGATCGATACTAATTAAGAGTTTTGATCTACCCATCTCGCGAAATGTTCTATTTCTCATTTTCACTTTTTTCTTTCGTATTTACCTTCTAGTCTTCGTCGTATTCGGTACACGTTTTCTGCTGGAATGTCTTCTGGAAACCGTAAGTCATGCTGACCCCGGATTCTAATTGTAAGACATTGGTGATTTTTCAGAAAACCCGTATGTCTTCCGTTCTCGTTCCATGATGCCAAGCAACCCTTCAGCAGCAGACATTCGGCCGACTCCAAATGACTCTTCAGTGTCATCCACGTCTTCTGCTGGAGCGCCTTCTGGAAATCGTAAGTCTTGATCTGAACGGTACATAATCACTGCTCTTTTCCAGAAAACTCCAATCCGCATGCCTTCCGTTCTCGTTCTATGATGCCAAGTCAACCTTCTGCTCCTCGTCTTTCAACTTCAAATCCACCTACATCATTGCACCAACAGGAGCACATATCCCACCCCGGCTCTCACAATCAGATTCCAGCCCGTCCTATTCCAACCACTGGTTCAGCTGGAATCCCTTCTCGAGATCGTCAGTGTTTGCTCGGGGTTATCATGATTTCCTTTTGACTTTCAGAGAACCCGCACGTCTTCCGTTCCCGTTCCATGATGCCAAGTCAACCTTCTGCTCCACGTCCTTCAGTTTTGAATCCACCCCCAGCAGTGATAAACCAGGCGCCTTCACCTCAAGTTGGCTCGTCAATTCCATGCCGTCCTACTCCATCCGTGCCGTCTGCTGGAGTGACTCCTCAAGACCGTCAGTGGTTGCTTGATTTATCATAACTTTCTGTTGATTTTCAGAGAATCCCCATGCTTTCCGTGCTCGCTCCATGATGCCAAGCCAGCCTCTCCCCACTGCTCCACGTCCCTCAACTTCAAATCCATCTCCAGCAGTGATAACCCAACAACAAGCCCCTCAACCCCTTCCTACTCCACCGACATCTTCTGCTGCAGGAAATCGTAAGTTCTCTTCAACTCTTCCCAACACAAAACCCCCTGTCCTTTTCCAGAAGAGTTCCATGCCTTCCGCTCTCGTTCCATGATTCCAAACAACTATGTTGCCCCTGAAACACCTGAAGAACCAACCGATCCAATTTCTTCTGGATCATCAAGTTCTTCATCCTCCTCTCGCTCTTCGAGTCCGTGTTCAGATGAGCTTGAAGATGCGATGCTAGATCGAATTGCCAATTCTTTTGTCGCGAATCTTCTTACTGCTTCCTGCCGGGTTTTGTCCACGCCTTCGAATGGAGCGTCTGCGACTGCTGGGATGCCTTTGCAGAATCGTAAGTCATCTTTATAGTTTTTCGGTCGGTATAAAATCGACGGTCTGGAGCTGTCAGCTTTAAATAACACGGATCTGTTGATGTTCCAGAGAACCCGCATTCCTTCCGTGCCCGTTCCATGATGCCAAGCCAGTCTCTCCCATCTGCCCCTAGTCCCTCAACCTCAACTTCTTCGGCTCCACTGCCCGTACCACCCACGTCTTCTCTTGGAGTTTCTTCCGGAGTGCCTCCTGGAAATCGTGAGTTTTTCTTGGTTTTTTGTCTTCTTTGTTGAGTTGTTGATGTTCAGAAAACCCACATGTGTTCCGTAGCCGTTCAATGATGCCAAGCCAACCTGTTCCATCTGCTCCTAAGCCTTCAACTTCAAATCTGCCCCCAGCAGTGAGAAACCAGGGCTCGTCAATTCCCTCACGTCCTATTCCAACCATGTCTTCTGCTGGAGTGATTTCTCAAGACCGTCAGTCTTTGCTTGACTTCATCATAACCATCCCTTCATTTTCCAGAAAACCCGCATGCTTTTCGTTCTCGTTCCATGATTCCAAGCCAACCGCAAGCCCCTCAACCTCTTCCTACTCCATCCACATCTTCTGCTGCAGCTTCTTCCGGAAATCGTAAGTTCTCTTCAACTCTGTCCCGGCAACAAAATCTTCGTCATTTTCCAGAAAACCCGCATGTCTTCCGCTCTCGTTCCATGATTCCAAACAACTATGTCCCCCCTGAAACACCTGAAGAACCAACCTCTCAAATTTCTTCTGGATCATCAAATTCTTCATCCTCCTTTCGCTCTTCGAGTTCATGTTCAGATGAGGTTGAAGATGCAATTCCTTCCCGTCCCACTCCATCCGTGCCGTCTGCTGGAGTGCCTCAAGACCGTCAGTGGTTGCTTGATTTCATCATGATCATCCTTTATTCTCAGAAAACCCGCATGCCTTCCGTTCCCGTTCCATGATGCCAAGTCAGCCTCTTCAGTCTGATCCACGTCCTCCAACCTTAGCATCATCAAGTTCATCTCCAGCAACGAGGAAAAGGGAGCTTCCAATCCAAACTGCTAATGCAACTTCAGTTCCCAGCTCTGTCTCATCCGGGCCTTCTACTGGACCTTCTACAGGAGTGGCATCTCAAAATCGTGAGCCAACTTTCTCATTTCTCGACATGGTAATTACCTGATGGTTTTCCAGAGAATCCCCACGCCTTCCGCTCACGTTCCATGTTGCCAAGCCACCTTCTCCCCTCTGCTCCACATCCCTCAACGTCAACGTCATCAACAGCAGTGATAATCCAACAGCAAGCCCCTCAACCTCTTCCTACTCCACCGACATCTTCTGTTGCAGGAAATCGTAAGTTCTCTTCAACTCTTCCCAACACAAAACCCCCTGTCCTTTTCCAGAAGAGTTCCATGCCTTCCGCTCTCGTTCCATGATTCCAAACAACTATGTCCCCCCTGAAACACCTGAAGAACCAACCGATCCAATTTCTTCTGGATCATCAAATTCTTCATCCTCCTCTCGCTCTTCTAGTCCATGTTCAGATGAGATCGAAGATGCGATTCCTTCCCGTCCTATTGCTTCTGTTCTGTCTGCTGCAATGCCTCCTCAAGATCGTCAGTTGTTGCTTAATTTCATCATAATTTCTTTTTGATTTTCAGAGAACGCCCACGCCTTCCGCTCGCGGTCCATGATGCCAAGTCACCTCCTTCCTGCTGCTCCACGTCCTCCAACCTTATCATCACCAAATTCCTCTCCATCGAAAACTAAAAGGGAGCCCATACCTCAAACTGCCAATGCAACTTCTGCTCCCAGCTCTGTCCCATCCATGCCGTCTACTGGACCTTCTACAGGAATCCTATCTCAAAATCGTGAGTCAACTTTATTTTTCCTGAACATGGTAATAATTTGTTGCTATTCCAGAGAACCCGCATGCCTTCCGCTCTCGTTCCATGATTCCAAACAACTATGTCCCCCATGCACCTGAAGAACCAACCGATCCAATTTCTTCTGGATCATCAAGTTCTTCATCCTCCTCTCGCTCTTCTAGTCCATGTTCAGATGAGCTTGAAGATGCGATTCCTTCCCGTCCTATTGCTTCTGTTCTGTCTGCTGCAGTGCCTCCTCAAGATCGTCAGTTTTTGGTCGATTTCATCATAATTTTCTTGATTTTCAGAGAACCCCCACGCCTTCCGGTCACGTTCCATGTTGCCAAGTCAACCTCTCCCATCTGCCCCAGGTTCCTCAACTTCAATTCCACCCGCAGCTATTGGTTCCTCGGGTCCCTCGGTTCCTTCGAATCCCCAAAGTATTCCATCCATGTCATCTGCTGGAATGCCAGAGAACCCGCACGCCTTCCGTGCCCGTTCCATGATTCCAAACCAGTCTCTCCCCTCTGCTCTACGCCCCGCAACCTCCACACCCGCGACTTCAGTTTCTGCAGCCGCAAACCAAGTGCAGTCAACTGATGATGACGAAAGCGATGACGACCTGACACTTAAACCTGTCAGAACTCTAATCAACGAGGAGCTGAAGAGATTAGTGGAAAGAATACGAAAACGAGTGACCGATATGGTGCAACAGTGTACTCGCAAAGCGATGCAATGGGGACCCAACATGTGGGAGTATAAGAAGGAGCGGATCCGAGAGCTCATTCATCAGACAGTCACCGCTGAAATGACTTTTCAGAATTCAGTGGCGACGTGTAGAAATTTGGAAAGATTCGAGAAAATGGAAGCGGCGGAGGCGGCCTCGAAGGATAAAAAGGATGAGAAGAAAGTGGAAGAGGTCGAAAAAGACGATGGTGTTGTAGAACCAGTGGATCCAATTGTAGAGAGAGCTGGTCTCATGTTCAAAAGACTGCGAGAATCACTTCGGAAAACTGTGGAAAAGTATGACGCCCTGAGAGCAGGAACAACGCCTTCCGCGCCCTTGAAGCCCTCTGCCTCCCACAAGACTTCCGAGTCCACGGATACTGACTAACTTTATTGTTAAATGACTGATCTGATTGTTATTTTGTCTATTTTGCACCTATAAACTGATCGTCTTCTAGTTCGATAATCCATTGTCAATTCAAACACCCCTCGGTCTCCTTTGAACCGTTTTTTTCTCCATTTGTCAATCATCGCCGTCCCGTCTTCCCATCCATCATTCTCTCTTAATCTGCACTTATGTCCTTTGTCTCAATGCCACTGACAGCCTAATAATCTATCCCCTTTGTACACCGTCTTCTGGATTATTCTCCGCACCTGCCTTAGTCATCTGCACCTGAACGCAGCAAAGGAGCGCATGAGAACGTCTTCCCTACCTTTGAATCGATGAGGCGCAAGAGTGGAGCAGCATGAATGGAAATGGATGCTGGGAAAGATTAGGTTATCTTTGGGACTTAACTGTAATGGAAGCTGAAAATTGAGGTAAGGATAATATGGAAAGACAATAACGATCGCTTGGAACTCACCAGGCTGACAACTTGCTATTGAAACAGTGAAGAAAAATTGGTGACGAACAATTAAGGAGAAAGTTTTGCTGGTTGGAGGAATTGGAAGGATAGTAATCTCGGGTTACCGTAATCTAAAAATGAGCGATCGTCGGTTCTGGAAACAAAATTTCAAAAGCCAATTGCGAGTAACATTTGACTATTGTAGAGACCTTCCCAAAGTACCCACACAGTAAAAACCTGGATCCGGAAAGTCAAAACTACAGTAACCCAAAACTACAGTAACCCAAATCTACAGTAACCAAAACTACAGTAACCTCACCTTTTGTAATTGTGAATCGGAACTGGAGACAAGGAAGAAGAATTTTTGCGATTTTTGGAGGAAGTTCGGTGTCGAAAACTATTGAAAAGGAATGTCAATGTGTGCTGCTGCCAGTTAACCTAATATGTATTTTCAACCGAATTCTGCTCCGTTTGTCCCTAGTAGACCCGCAAGCCCATTCCTCCCCCCCCCCCCCCCGCGTTTTTGATCTCTTCACACAGAAATTTCCGATCTACAACAGGCGCCGTGCCATGTCCATCAGTTTCCCTCGTTTCTTGCCAACCAAGCATTTGCTTCTCTTTCTTTTCCGTCTACTCCATCTATCCACGTCTTCTATTCGATTCGCCGCACAACTTTCTCTAGAATGTCTCGGAAAAGTGAGTTATCATTATTCCTGTTTCACTCGGCATGTTTCATACTTATTTCCATCGTAGAAGTTGATATGCCAACGATTTTTGTTTTGATCAAAACCTTCCGTTTTCCAGAGAAGGGTCATTCCAAGCCTTCCCCTGCTGCTCCCGGTCCTTCAGTCTCAACTTCTTCGACTCCAATGGCTGAACTCAGGAAAAAATTTGAAGAAAAAATCAATACTGACGATGAAATCATGTGCAAAATTCGGATCGTCAAGCGCTCATTGCTAGGTAATAAACTCTTGCGACTCATTCGCTTATCTTCTTCTTCTTCTTTTCCAGAATCGGACTCTCGCCCCTCAACATCTAGTCCGTCTACAGTCAATCGTCTAAAGAGAGTGCCCATTGACCCCGAGTTCATCGCCGATTGTCTACAGCGACCCCATAGAATAGATACCGAGTCCCCAGTGCCATTTCTATATCATATCGAAGACCTCGTTCAGAGGCAAAAGGACAATCGGAGCTGCGAAATCATGATAAGAACTGCAATTATCACACTGAATGAGGCAATCATGTCAATGGAGATTCTCAAGTATGAAATAAAAGCTAGACGTGCGATAGAAGGAGGTGACGCTTTGGCGGTTGAAGTGGAGAAACTTGGCGAGGCAATCGAGATGAATAAGAAAAAGAAGAAGGGACATTTCAAGGAGCTAGCGAAGTTTGATGAGTTGGTTAGGGCAAACGAGAAGTGCAGGCAGCAGTATCGCGGGTTTCTCAATCAATTTTTGGAGAGAGATGAACACGATGCAACTGAAAAAGCGGAATTCAAAAGGTGTCTGGCTGCTTTGGAAGGTACGATGAAAATCAACGAGTATGCTCATCTTGCTCATAATTTTCATTTCAGAATTCCCAGAAGACAATGACCTAAAGAGAGACTTGGAGGATCATGAAGAACTGCTGGCTCATTTCCAGGCCGGACTCAAAGAGTGCAATGTGCCTCATACTTGTAGAATAGAAGTTTGTGATGGAGAGCAAGGAGAGGCTCCTAACTCGTTGTTTGACGTTGTGGCTGGGGTGAGAAGGAAGAAGGAAGAACTTGAGGCGGCAAATCAAGATGTCCAAGGTAAGGCGTACATAGATCTACGTATGTGCGAAAACCATTGATCCCTATTCTCTCTTCTTTCTAGAAAACTCGTTCGCCAACTCATCGGAAGCCACGACTTCACAATCAAAAGATGACACAGAACAAACCGGGAATATGGTACTCGATTCTAAAGAGCTTCTCGTCAAGACCTTCGTAAACCCTGCCGCCTCGCTGTTGGACGAGTTGCGAAGGAAAGCGGATCTCCGAAAGATGATCAGATCAGAAGTTGAAAAAATCCAGTTGGAAAGTCAAGTTCGGATCGCAGAAAAGCAAGAGAAAATCGCCGAAATCGATGACATGATTGACAATTTCGAGCAGCGACTTCAACTCGTCGCTCCGTTTTCTCAGTATAGTGCTAGCTACGCGACCCAGGAATCGCAGCTTCGTGAACTTATCGAAGGGGCGAAGAAGATGAGAGTGGAATGTGTTGAAGTGTTGGAAAAAGAGCAACGTTTTGAAATACGAGCAGGTGGTCTGGGAACAAGGACGGAAGCAGCAACCTCGTTGGGGATGGCGCTTGCTGAGTTTCAGGAGCCCTGAATTCGCTGTGAACTAGAAAGAAGAATGAGTTTCTGATATTATTTTCATTATTATTTTGTGTATTTATTTTCTGCGCTGTCACTTTGCCCTTTGAACATGGATACATTTCTCTACATAGTTTTTGACTTTGAATTCAATTAATGTGTGGTGCTGTTTCAAAAACAGATGATAAGACTAGAACACCGATGAGGCGTACAATTGGGTTCAATTTCCAGTTCTTCCACTGATTGACAACAATTATACCCACTATCCAGAGCTATTCTGTCCGAGGACGTGATAGACGACCATCTTCTGTGTGTCTGCACCTGCCCCTTGGTTGAAACACCGACGTCTTCTGAGATGTAATTATCATTTCTTCCTACGTGACACCTAATTATACTCTGTGTTCCTCCTCCCACCTTCTCATCCCCCCTCCCCCATCTCCACCCCTCCATCTTCACCTCTCTCAGTATAAAAGGAACGGATTCCCCACCAGAACCCATCATTCTTGCATTCCCGCTTTGGTTAGTCTCCCCTCTCAGCGAACATGTCTGCTCAACTCGGTAAGTCTCTTTCCTAGTTCACTGTTATCCAAGTCTACCAAAATCAAACGATCAACCGCCTCATTCTCCTCATTTCAGAATCAACCTCTTCTTACGCTCAAATCATGACCAGCCTGGATGCTCAAGCTGATGTGTTCTTCAAATTGCTCGACGAAAACATTGTTCCGATGCAGGAATTAATCGAGGAGATTGAGAAGAAGATGGAACAACTCAAGATGATGGAAGAAAAAGAGCTCGATCTGCAAGTCAAAAGAGCAGAGTTCAGCAAGAAAATGGAAAAGATGACGGCGGCCGAATTTGTGGAATATGCTCAGTCGGAGAAATGCTGCGGTTTCGTTAAGTTACTCTAAATGTTGTGTTTTCCTCTTATTGTTATTTTTAATAAAAACCTTTGAAACTTTTATTTTTTTCAAACAACATCTATTGATAGAATACATACGATTCTACTTGGAGGATCGATTCTCTCTTTGCAAAGTTTCATCTGGATCCAGGAATCACAGTTTTGCAAACTTATCGAACGGGCGAAGAAGATGAGAGCGGAATATGTTGAAGAGTTGGAGAGCGAGCAAGGTTGTGAAATACGAGCAGGAGACTCTGGAAGCAGCTGCCTCGTCGGGAATGGCGCTTTCTGCGTTTCAGGAGCCCCGAATTCGCTGTGAAATAGGAAGAAGAACAAGTTTCTGATATTCTTTTTATTATTATCTTGTGTATTTCTCTTTGCGCTGTCACTTTGCCCTTTGGACATGGATACATTTCTCTACATAGTGTTTGACTTAAAATTCAATTAATGTGTGGTGCTGTTTCAAAAATGACTGATAAAGCTACGCACCGATGAGGCTAATTATGTCTGCATTTTACAGAATGACTAGTTCTTTCACTGATTGACATCAATTCTAGCCAATACCCAAAGCCGTTTTGTCTGACGATGTGATAGACGATCATCTTCTGTGTGTCTCTCTTCACCTGCCCCCATGGCTGAAACACCGACGTCTTCTGAGATGTAATTATCATTTCTTCCTACTTGACACCTAATTATACTCGGTGTTCCTCCTCCCACCTTCTCATCCCCCCTCCCCCATCTCCACCTCTCCATCTTCACCTCTCCCAGTATAAAAGGAGCAGGTTCCCCACCAGAACCCATCATTCTTGCATTCCTGCAACGCTTTGGTTAGTCGCCTCTCCAATCTCTTCTGAGCGAATATGTCTTCTCAAACTGGTAAGTCTTCCTCAATGTCCAAGTCTTGATCAACCCTCACCCTTCTAATTTCAGTATCCACCTCGTCTTCTGCCCAGCTCATGGCTAGCTTGGAAGCTAATGCCAAGGTCATCTTCCAATTGCTCGACGAGCAAATCATTCCAATGCCGGAATTAATCGAGGAAATTGAAAAGAAGATGCAAGAACTGAAGATGATGGAAGAAGAAGAGATCGCCCTTCAAGTGAAACGGGCGGAATTCAGCAAGAAAATGGATGAGATGACAGCGGCCGAGTTCGTGGACTGGGCACGGTCGCAGCAAAGCTGCAGTTTTATTAACTTGCTTTAATTGTGGTTTTTTTCTTTTTCTTTTTAATAAATAACTTTGAAACTTCTATTTTTTGACACAACACCTATTGATATGTAGAATACGTACATATAATTCCACTTGGTATATCGATTCTCTCTTTACAAAGCGGATAATAATAAAACACTGAAACTGTAGGAAAGTTTCCTTTCGTTTTTAGCAGAACTTCATCTGATATTTGAAAGTAGGAACAAAATGAACACCATCTAGACCCAACAACTTCAATTTTCTGCCTGAATGCACCGTCGCAAACTTATCGAAAGGGCAAAGAAGATGAGAGTGGAATATGTTGAAGAGTTGGAGAGCGAGCAAGGTTGTGAATAGGGTTCCGAATCGAGCGCGACTCGACTCGAGTCGAGTCGAGTTTTGGCATCGAGTCGCACGACTCGATAACTCGAAAAAAGCTCGACCAAAATTCGACTCGACTCGGAAAGTCGACTCGAGCGCTCGAAAGCTCGAATCGCTCGACTCGAAGAATCGCTCGAGTCGCTCGAAGTACTAACTCGACTAGTTTCGGTCGAGCTTTTATATGCGAAAATATGCTCGCGTGATCTGACATTGGCCCCATTTCAACACGTTTTTGCCACGTTGCCAGTTTATTTGTCTATTCGCCTACAGAAAGTTCAAAAATTAGTACGAGTCGCTTCGAGCCGCTCGAAAAAAGCTCGACTCGAAAGTCGAGTCGAGTCGAGCCGAGTTGAGGCGAGCTCGAGCGGCTCGAGCAAAGCTCGACTCGACTCGAGTTTCCGAGTCGAGCTGCTCGAGTTTTCGAGTCACTCGACTCGAAAAATTTATCGAGCGTTCGAGTCAATTTGTCTCGAAACTCGACTCGATGCGGAACCCTAGTTGTGAACAACGAGCAGGAGACTCTGGAAGCAGCTACCTGGGAATGGCGCTTGTTGAGTTTCAGTTTCGCCGTGAACTAGAAAGAAGAATGAGTTACTGATATTATTTTTATTATTATTTTGTGTATTTATTTTCTGCGCTGTCACTTTGCCCTTTGAACATGGATAAATTTCTCTACATAGCTTTTGACTTTGAATTCAATTAATGTGTGGTGCTGTTTCAAAAACAGATGATAAGACTAGAGCACCGATGAGGCTCATTATCAATTAAAGCTACTATCCAAAGCCGTTTTGTCCGAGGACATGATAGGCGACCATCTTCTGTGTGTCTGCACCTGCCCCTTGGTTGAAACACCGACGTCTTCTGAGATGTAATTATCATGTCTTCTTACTTGACACCTAATTATACTCCACTCTTCACTTCGAGACCATCACTGCCCCTGCGTTCCTCCTCCCATCTTCTCATCCCCTCATCCCCCATCTCCACCTCTCCATCTTCACCTCTCCCAGTATGAAAGGAGCAGGTTCCCCACCAGAACCCATCATTCTTGCATTCCTGCACCGTTTTGTTCAGCCTCCCTTCCAATCCCTGCTTCGTCAATATGTCTACTCAATTCGGTAAGTCTCTTTCCTAGTTCACTGTTATCCAAGTCTACCAAAATCGAATAATCAACTCTCACCCTCTTCATTTCAGAATCAACCTCTTCTTCCGCCCAACTCAAGGCCAGCTTGGATGCTCAAGCTAATGTGTTCTTCCAATTGCTCGACAAGCAAATCATCCCAATGCCCGAACTCATCGAGGAAATTGAAAAGAAGATGGAAGAGCTCAAGATGATGGAAGAAAAAGAGCTCGCTCTGCAAGTCAAAAGGACGGAATTCAGCAAAAAAATTCAATCAATGACGGCTGCTGAGTTTGTGGAATATGCTCAGTCGGAGAAATGCTGCGGATTTATTAAGTATCTGTAATTGTTGTTTTTGCTTTTTATTTGTGATAAAAACCTTTGAAACTTCTATTTTTTTACACAACACCTATTGATATGTAGAATACGTACATATAATTCCACTTGGTATATCGATTCTCTCTTTACAAAGCAGATAATAATAAAACACTGAAACTGTAAAAAGTTTCCTTTCGTTTTTAGTTGAATTTCATCTGATATTTGAAAAGAAAAACAAAATGAACACTATCTAGACACAACAACTTTCAATTTGCTTCCTGAATGCACCGTCAGCCATCCTGCAAGTCCCCAAAAGTTGTGATCTACAGTGCACAGCGCCTCATTCTTTTTCGATTTCAATCGAGTTCCGTGTAATCATCCAAACACTCCTTTTCACGTCTTCTTCTAGAATCTCTGATAGCGCGAATATGTCTGCTCAATTCGGTAAGTATCCTTCCAAGTTCACTGCATCCAAGTCTATCAAAATCGAATGATCAACCCTCACCCTTCTAATTTCAGAATCTTCCTCGTCCTCCGCTCAACTCAAGGCCAGCTTGGAAGCTCATGCCGAGGTTCTGTTCCAATTGCTCGACGAGCGAATCATTCTGATGCCAGAATTGATCGAGGAAATTGAAAAAAAGATGGACGAACTAAAGATGATGGAAGAAGAAGAATTTGCCCTCCAAGTGAAACGGGCGGAATTCAGCGAGAAAATGAAAGCGATGACGGCGGCCGAGTTCGCGGAATGGGCAAAGTCGGAGAAATGCTGCAGTTTTGTTAAGTTACTGTAATTATTTTTTTCTGATTAATGGAATTAATAAATTTTTATTGTGAAACTGAATATTCTTTTTTCAAACATCATTGGAAAATGAAATTCCGCTTTATTGGTTTTCTCTTTGCGAAGCAGCGAATAATGTCGCTCTGAAACTGTAGAAATATCGGGTCTCCTTTTGACGAAAAGGAGACCTAACATTAGAGGCTTTCGTTGTAAGCGAATAACTTTCAATTTTCGAAAAAAGTTAAAGGAGCGAGAGAACAGGGGATCAGTCATTTAAGTGTTAGACACTGCTGATTACGGATTCTTAAGATCTGACAGTGTGAGAATGCTGGGTATCCGTACTTGGCATGATTTAAGTCACGTTCAGGCCGGGGATAGTGTCCGATACCCCTTTCGTAGACGGATCCACTACTTATTTGAGGGTGAGTAAACCTGGGGGTTGATGCGAGGGCTTGATCTCGTGGCCTCTTGACTGTCAGCGGCCTCTACTAGGCTATCGACTCCAGAAAAAAAATTAAATACAACCTAGACCCGACAAATTCCAATTTGCCTCCTAAATAACCCCCCTCCCCCACGAGGTCCCCATAACTTTTGATCTACCGTGCGCCGCGCATCATTCCTTTTCCCAATTTTCCAAATCGATTTCCGCGTAATCATCCAATTCCTCCTTTTCTCCCCATCACGTCTTCTGCTAGAATGTCTTCTGATTCTGATAGAGTTGCTGCTCAAAGAAGTGAGTTTTTCCTTATTTTTATAGTTTTTTTTCTAAAACGATTGTTGTTTTTTGCCCGTTTCAGTAATCATTTTACTTTTGAAACGGGGGTTTTCAGTAGTAATAATTACGATTTCTTGCGTTCGGTAATAGATAGAGAAAGGGGTACCATGTTTTTGTTTTATATCTCGAAAACGGTAGAAGATATCAAAAAACTGTCAACTAGGAAATTATAGCCTTTGATATTTTGCGTATTTTTGTAGTTGATTATTTTTTGATAGTTCTTACCGTTACCAAGATAAATGTGCTGAAACAAGAGCTACGTTGACAAGTTTACCAAACCATCGTATTCCAGGAATCCTCATTACCGAGCCTTCCACGTCCGCTTCGGCCCTAGATCCCGCCTTCGATCGGCTCCTTGGCATTCTCAATGCTCCACAAAGAACCGATGATAGACTTTATGAGCTGCTTAAAGTGTTCGTAGCGAAAATTACAGGTATACTCAAAAAGAATATTCTTTCCAACTCACAATCAAATTTTTCCAGAAGATCCCACCAGACTCCCTGTCGCGCTCACCCTAGAACAGTACCATGAGTTCATAAACGAGTTCTTGGAGGAAATCGAACTAATCGAGAAGAGACTGAAGAAAATTGAAACTTTGCGAGAGATGATCCGGGAAAAAATCGAATTAGCTGAGAAGAAGATCAAAGAGATCAATGAAATGCAGCGGAACGTGTATGCGATGTACAAGAAATTCACGAATATTAAAGAGAATATTCTGAAGGCGGAGAACAGGAACGTTGCACTTCTGGAGGAATGGACGGCGAATTTGATAGCATGGAAGGACGAGAAGAGGAAGTTGGAGGAGGAGGAGACAG